>BEXV01002493.1:5584-17191 GCA_003118195.1 Hemicentrotus pulcherrimus
GTCAATAATGTTTTGAGGTTAAACGGTTACCTCTCTAACAAAAACCCGTTAATAATGATAGATGTCAAGTCTTACTTGCTCGCCCAAGGGGGGTTGACTCCCGAGCCGGGCTTTTAGCCGCGTGCTGAGTGAGAACTTCAGACCAATAAAATTTCCCCCAAGCTTCGGGGGTGTTCTGCTAATATTTTCGTATATTTGGCCTTCACTGTGCACAGTGCATGACTGAAAACTGACAGTACCGCCCTTGTAGAATTTGGAATTTACCACAAAAACCAAGAACACGCACTCTTTTTCCCGAAGTGCTAATGAAAATGACCAATGTGGGCGTTTTGTTAGGAGGGTAGGTTCTCATCAGGTCCTTTCCACTTTGTTTATTTTAACATCCTGTTTGTCTTACTATAACTTTCCATGTAAACGAAATAAGTACATATACAATTCTCTCTAATTGGACGAAATATAAGGCAAATAATAGTCCTTCCTTACTGCATTAAGTTAAACACTATCAAATCTAAGTTTACCATTAACTTCTATTTCAATTAGGAAACAGAAAATGGAGGATCAATTTGAACCTTAAAACGTGCATAATTCAAACTTTTGATTACTGGTGTGTAAGAGCAGTAGTAACATATAAGGTTGAGGTTTATCCGGTTTTAATAGAATGTGTTTTGCATTAGTAATAGATGACAGCGAAAGAGAAGGAAAGAGAGAGAGAGAGGTGTAGACATGGGTGTTTGGGGCACAATGTACCATTTGTTCACAAGGTCTATAAAATGAAAACGCGAATCCTCAATCAACAACAATAACAAGTTAACAACATATTATTGTCGACATCCACATACGACTTAATCAATCCATTATTATTTAAAAAAAATAAACTATATTTTACATAGGCCGAGCGAATAACGAGGCGCCATTTCGAAAGACAGGCTAAACACACCCAAAAGACGTCACGTGATAATGTTTCGCGAAATACGGTGAATGATCAAGATGGCCGTGTTCCTCTTAACTGATTTCATACTTAAAACTGATTTTTGTTTTTCTTTCTTCTTTTTCTTTCTTTTCTTTTACAATCTCTTTTTTTTTAACGAAAGGTCTGTAGACTCTGACATATCTTTATATACGTTTAGTTTACCAATATTTGTTTTTAGGGGAGCGACGAATGAATTTCCTGTTGCGATATAAAAAGAAGAAAAAGAAAGAAACGAGAGTGCTAAAGAAGGCTTAGTTTCCAGGTGGAAACGGTCGTCAAAAAATGTCTTCATCTGGTACTGTCACGCATCTTATCCGCTCCTAGCTAGCAGACAGTCTGACTAGATTACCTGCTTATAAACATTCACACAATGCCACATTAAAGAAACGTGAAGGTATAGTACTGATCTCCGAATCACCTGCGAAAATAGATGGAGACAAGACGGGGACTTAGCCGTGAGATGCCGACGAAGGCCAGTAATGCAGTCTTGAGCGTGGGCTATTCGTACCTGGCTTATAGGGACTAGCAGGGCCCAAGAAACATAAACAGAGGTTCGAGGCTCCCAACGCCTCATGTCGACAGAATGATTGCAGGGACGTGAGTGGCAGGCTTTGGAAAGAGGCAGCGAATCTTCCTCACCCTTCTTTTCCTATCACGACCGCCCGATTCCACAAGGAACCGCTATTCACTTATTAAAGTTGAGGAGTGGGACGGGGCAAATAGACGTCTTATTTTGTCCCTAGCCATTAATTCGTCAACCACCATGCTAAATTGTGTGCTTAAAATTTGTGGTTTATCTTCAGCAGAACTCAATTCTTGAAATGTAATCAGGGCTACATTGTCATGATAACTCCAAACATTATCCTAATATTTCACCTTCATTTAATAACTCTACGAAACAACAAGTTAATCGCTATGTTTCATAATCATGTATGATAGAGAAGGAAAACAATATCATTAATGTATATATATAATATATATATCATTGAGAAATATGTCATTCAATTTTTATTTAATCATCGAAGCATATAGGCGGATTTATGAAAGGTTTGAACAAAATAGCCAGAGAATAAATGGGTCTTTAATGCCCCCCCCCCCCACATCGAGAGCCCTGAAAGAAACTTTAAAACAATTTGCAGTGACATTACAGGACAGAGAGCTACCGATATAATATCCCCCGCCCCTTCCCCGTCCGGGGGGATTTCGTCCCCTGCATCGTAATTTCTGCGTGGATACACCATCCTAAATTTCCTAAATTTGTTAAGGCATAATTTTCCTCCGAGATCACAGCTAAAGCGCATCGGTGTGTGAATGACGTGACGACACGACGTAATGCGTCAATCATGAGATCATGAGGTGATATATAGAGGAGAGAAAGTGAACTCATTATTTTAGTCCGCCACCATCAATCCTAGCAGAAGTCTCCTGATCCCACTCTCTCATTTAGCTTGACCCTTTCTCATCCTCCAAATCAGAGAGGTTTATTCCATGGCTCTCAGGCGATGTCTTATCAAAGCAAGTCTCTAACCATCTTCTTCTTTCGCACTTCTGTTATTCCAGCGGATAGCACCTAATGCGCAACTTGTCATCCATTCCTCCTCTTGTTTTTCAACCCGACATCAAGCATCTCGGCCCTCAAGGCAGGACCCACCAATACAATCATGTTGGGGATTAATTCAGGACCAAATACCATCACTTCGGTGATTCCTTCTTCCAAAACAGTTTATTCAATTCACATTCTATTTTATTCCGTATTGACAGAGGGCTAAAGCTCGTAGCCCCGCTTCAAGAGCATCGTATTTTGAGATGGGTTTTTGACAACAATGTCTCGGAGCGAAGTGAAATACTTTGGTAGGGAGGCTAAATATTATCACAACTCGGTTTCTTCTTGTTTCCCATTAGCAGAGCTTGAGTGGTGCTCTGTTTTGGCAGAGATTCGAGCCTGTGCAAGGGGGCCGTCCTAAGGAGTCCCTTCGAGGAGCTGTTTATCAGACCTTAACTGACCTCCTTCCATCTTCTTATGCCCAGAAGTTGTCGTCCGTAGAATTCTCGCATATCTTTTTCTGACATCTCCGTTAAACCCCAGTCACATCGTCCAAACTGACAGCAGACTGACGACAGACCGACAACAGACCGACAACAGACCGACGACAGACTGATAATAGACCTACAACAGACCGACAACGGATCGACATCAGACCGACAACAGAACGAACAAAACATTACATTATTTTGATTACAGCGAAGGAACAATATTTTGTCGGTAATCATTTTGATTTAGCAACAACCCGACTCCGAACTGCATTTAAATCGACCGCTTATTGGTCATTCTTTGTAAGGTATTATTTTCTTCGGCCCGTTGTAAGTCACAGGGACGTTTCACAAAGATCCTAAGTTGAACTTATCTCTAAGTTGGACTTTACAATTATGGAAAGCTCTTAGCATCTTTGAAAATATTTTGAACAAGTTATTATAAAAGGCATAACATGCTGATTTAAATCATTCATAAATTTTCTATTTTCAAGGAGATTTCATGTTCTTGATGTGGAAATTATGAAAAATCTAAAAAAAACTTGATTTTTTTGCTTTTGAATATATCTTATTTTAAGGCTACAATTATGGCACTCCATAATTCACAAGTCCAACTCAGAGTTAAGTTCGACTTAGGATGTTTGAGAAACACCCCCTGGTGTCGGTTTCGTTGGTGTGACTAGGAGATTAGAATTGGTCTAGCGGTGCGATTAGGAATTAAGTATAAACATTTTGATACTTCATTGACATAATTATTATCAAACTGATTCAACGACAACAACAAAACGCTGTTGATGACAGCAAGCTCATTGTTTCAAATAAATAGCATGAGGCATTGTCCTTCAAGCAATCTTCAAACATTCATATCTAACGATGATAATAGTGCTAGCATCGAAAAGGAAGCGGGAATGAAATTTGTTTCTCCCCGGTATTTTATGTTCCCTTCATGATTTCCGATGATTTCTAGTACGAAAATGAAATCTCCAAATCGAGACTAAGGGTCACCTTTGTCCTGCAATCTAAGAGATTCGTCCACACCAATGCTAACCCAAACCGTCCCCGGCCCAAGATATAAGATCTAGAATAAAAAAGGAAAGAAGTCTCTTCCCTCTCTTTCGATAAAAGTTGAATAGTAACGTTTCTAATAGTACATTTCAAAATGAATGTTTAAGAACTGCCCTATACAATACAAGTTGGTGGTTTAATCAAATCTTCTTCTTTTTTTCACACACAAATTGATGACAGGGTTGACACTTATTACCCTTAGCTAATGACCGTTCGTCAGTTGCACTTTACACACGAGAAAAGTGCAAACCAAGTTTGTAGAGATGATAATAGAACGCGGGATGAATTTGTGCAAAAATTGTGACGAAAGTGAGCTAGACCCTTAGGTGTCGTCTGATCGTGGTGATGACAGGACTGTATGACGGCTTGCCGTGACTCGTTTGACCACAGCCCATTAGCGATGTGTACTCAAACGTAGTTCTCTTTTGAACCGGGGAGGTCTCTACCACTTACCAGCCCTGGTCTTGACGGGACACAGATATTAACCCATCACAAGCCAATAAAATCCTTGTAAGTAATCATTGGCGTGGTAACAAGGGCATCATCGGGTTCTTATAAGTGTGAGGGGGGCACTTTGCAAAGGAAGTGGAGAGAGTGTAGGAGGGGGCTGCCCACTCCCAAGTCAGACAGAAATAGGCAGATTACTGCGTTAATTAATGCTATGGTTCCTTAACGCCCCTCACTTTTGAACGGGGGGGGGGGGGGGNACCTAATGTAAATTTGGGGGGGGGGGGCTCGAGTCCTTCCCCCTCACCTTTTTGAAAAAGTATGGTAAAGAAAAATACAAAGATATAGAAAAAAGAAAGAATAGTGCCCTGACAGTGTCACAAAATAAGGTACATGTCAGTTTCAGTTTCAAGTTTTATTTCTGCATTTTCCACAAACAATAACAAAAATAACAATGAATACATTTTAGCAATATAATGATAAGTACCGGTAATACAAGTAGTAATTCACAAATAAATAAATATAAATATTCAATAGTACAATTAATCGTATTTGAAAAGAAGGAAAAGTGGGAGAATGCAGAAGACCGATATCGTAAGCAGAGCTTGAAATGATACCGGCCTTGTTTCAAGATATGCTTATCCGACCGTAATTAAATGCCTAACACCCCTCAGTTTGCTAGGCCTCCGCTCCTGGGCCCTACCGGGTGCCAGTAATGCGGTCCCCTTGATGCACATCTGACCGTAATTAAATGCCTAAAACCCCTGCGCTCCCGGGGGCTCCGCCCCTGGACCCCACAAAGGGCCTATAAGGCGGGCCCCCTGAATACGTATCTGACCATAATTAAATGCTTTAATGTCACTTGCTTGGCATTCACACAGATCTTTAACTTACAAAAATGATCAGAACAGAATTTGTGTGTTTTTTGGAGGGGGAAAGAGAAATATCTTTAGGTTCTGAAAGATTGAAATCACGACACATTATGAAGAATATGAAAAAAGTGCGTCAAAATCCCTCTTTGAACCATAAATTACCCACAATTTATTGTTAACTAAAATGGCACATGAAATAGAAAAACGAAATTTGACTGACATCGATTGGTCGCTCTTTTATGGATGGCATGGCAACCAGAAATTATGGATTTTTCTATTCTCGGAAGAATTTGATTAATAGGTGTAGAGAAGGGTGAATTAGAAAGAGTAATCTGAGCTCATCATTGTATGTGCCGGGGGTGCCCCCGGGCCCCGGGTTAATGTGGTTAAATTGTAGACATTGGCATATAGGCATTAATATATTTGTCAGTAATTGATGTCTAATTTTGTCGGAAATCAGTGGCCTTTACACCCCCACTTAAAAAGGTCTAGCGACGTCCCTGGTTCATATTACCATAAACAATAATTGTGGATTCAATATAATAACCGCGCTCATCTTCACACGTTGGATAATGGGAAACACTTAATACATGATGATATAGACATCTGGGTGGGAACCCTTTGATTTTTGAAGACTAGCAATCTTTTGTGCGTGAACATGGGAAAAAACACATATAAAAAATTTAAAAAAAGGAACCACACGTGTGTTTTTTATCGTCGCTTACAAAAGTGAGTTAATACACACATTTGTTCGTGTCCGCATCGAAATTTCGTCTCGACATTGCATTTTAATAACGAAAAGAAAAAACCCAAATAAAAAGTTCAAAGGCATTATTATACCTCTTCCATCAAGACTCAAAGAAAATGATAGATTCATGCGAAATGATCTAGAAAATGAACTTATAGATTGACAGTGCCGGGGGGGGGGGTCAAAATGCCCTTATTCAGAATAGAGTCAAAGACTATCTGATGGTTTGCGTCATATCACCCTTATGGAACTAATATAATAACCGCGCCCATCTTCACACGTTGAATATTGGAAAACACTTAACACCCGATAATATAAACATCTGTGTGGGTATCCTTTATTGTTTGAAGGCTAGAAATCTTGTGTGCGTGAATATGGGAAGAAACACATAGCAAGACAATCAAAATATTTAAAAAGCAAACCACACGTGTTTTTTTATTTTCGCTTACAAAGTGAGAATTTGTTCGTATCCACATTTCAATCAAAATTTCTTCTTGACATTGCACTTTAAAGGTATAGACCAGTTCTGGTCATGCGATTGTATTGTGAAAGAAACGATGTGGAATCGATCAGAAAAGGTTGATCTTCTAGCATATAAGTATTGGTGTATACTGCAAGGTTCTGAAATCATCAAAATGATAATACATTTGACCCAGTCTTGGTAAAGTCACAAGCACTGTACACAGAAAAATGTATATAGGACTACACAATATCTATCCAGTCCGGATAGATAAAATAATTTACCAAATATCAATTACAAGGCAGTTTCCCGGCAAAATTTGTCTCATCACGTGACACGTATTAGTCAAAACATATTCTTTCACACTTACTGGTGATAAGAGCTTCCATTTCATTATTTGAGAGGGGGCGTTTCCAAACTGGTTTATACCTTTAATAACGTAAAAAAATAAACAAGTTTTAAGGCATTATTACCTTTTCCATCAAGACTCAAGGAAAAAATGATAGATTCGTGCGAAATGATCTTAAAATTAAATTATTTTGGGGGAAAACGAAGATCGAAGACCGGGGTATTTTGGAAAACGAAGATGGAGGACTGAGGATCGTCTCCTCCTCTCTCTCTCTCTTCGATCTGGCCGAGCGCACATGCGATTATTAATGATGAAAATACAGTCACCCCTGTCTTAGCGGCCATCTCTCTTTAGTAGACACCTTTCTCTCAGTGGCCACTAAAAAAATGGTTCCATTTTAGAAAACGAAGATCGAAGACCGGGGATCATCTCCCTGGCGCACGATTGTGCACGCAAATAGTCCCCGGTCTTCGGTCTTCGTTCTCCAAACAACTCTAACTATAATGGATTAATTGTGACTCGATGATAAGGCCTTTGACACAAGTTTTTTTTTTTTGAGATCTTACACAAATCAGAGAAGTTATTGTGAATAAAAAAAAATATTATGACGATATAATGAGATTTGTAAAAGGTAAAGTAGTGTTCAAAAATAATATATCCAATAAGTCTGTTTTCAATTTTCACTGGATTGCCTAGTAACTTGAAATCGAAAGATATCCGCCCACATGAAAGATAAATATACCCGTCTCATCCTCGGCCTTTTACCTGAAAGTTTTGACGACTTGAAATTAGGAGAAATTATTGCTCGTATGTCACAGGGCCACCCCGAAGAAAAGAGGGGTGTCTAATTGTTTACGTTCGACTTTCGAGCCACTTTTCTCGAGATCAAATTATGGCGGTTCTTCACCGAACAGACGATAAAGTTTGTTGGTTCGGGCCAACCAATATACCAAGTGCCCATAAATCATATTTATGAAGATGAAACAATGTGGAACCGGTAGGGTGAGTCAAGAAACTTTACAAACTTTAATATCTCGACTCGTTCTAGTTCGAAATCATGAGCATGTCTGCTTTTTTTTCTTCCAATTTTTCTTGAAGAGATATTTTAAAAAGAGCAATTGATCTAAATAAGACCACAAATTATGTAGATCAGAAAATATAAATGAAAACGTTTACAAAGTAATGGGTACTAGCAGTGTAGCACACATCTACAACAACTATCTGTAAGCCTCTTCTATATTCCCCAGTCATATCCACTCTCCTAAGAAACTTGATTACTTTAAAAATCTATGAAATGATCAATGTCTCCCTGATCAGTTGACCCCTAAAGAGAAGGTCATGTATTAAAGTAGGAACAAGCTCATCGAAATACATAGATTCATTTACTCTCGAAAGAGCTTTTTTCAGATAAAATGAATGTGCACGTTCAAATTAAATGAAACGATACATTGGGGAAAGCCACTTGCACTCTCCCCGTGATTAAGTATGAAGACAAGATGATAGTTTGAGCTTTGTTGCATCATAATTGAGTTGTTTCAATTCTTAAAATCATTTTTCATTTCTTTCAATGAGAACAATTTTATCAATGCATTTTAAAGAGAGGATGGAAAATGACTTATTTGAAGCTGAAGTTATACTTATGCTCGAGCAATGACCGCAAAGAACATGCTACATTCGAGAGAGAAAAAAATATGGGCTGGGGGGTTTTATACAACCTTTGATGAGCGTCTCAAACCAACGAATTTACGAGATGATTCTTAGTATAGAAAAAACTGTAAACTTTTTAATGGCCAAATTTAAGTGCATTCCACCAGTGTGATGTATGCGCTAATACAATTTATGGATCTCTTGTTTTGACTTTCGGAGGTTTGTTGAGTTGTTCCCAAAAGGGGGCAAGGTTAGGAACAGGCACCTAATGAAAATATACAAAACCCTATCTAATAATCTTCAACTATCATTCAGTTCGGATCTATAGACAACACCGGTCCTTTGAAAGAGCCCGCCTAAAGCACGAATCGCAGTTTTACGAATTACAGTATTAATAGTATGAAAACATATTCCGTACTATACCATATAAACGACTGTCATTTAAAATGTATTGAATTGGATCTTAATATCAAATCGAATGTGAAAAGCCGTCGAAGTGAATATGGTAATAAAAAAGATGATAGCTTCAAGATGCGATGGTACATACATTACCTCCAATCCTCCATCTATTCTATTACTTACATTAAGTTTATTCATTCGTCGCTTTTCAAAAAGAAAAAGGTTAAACCTGGTTCAGAATTACTACCCTGTGTCATTATTCATCCGATAAATTATGACTCTCGTCTTTTTCTTTTTCATATTCTCGTCTGCACATTGACTTTTAAGTCATACATAATCACTTTTTTTAACGATTACAAAATAAGTCTTTTCATATTTTGATAGCAGAAAAGAATGTTATTGTTAAGTGGTAGTCAGATTGAAAACATTTACATACTCGAATTAAAGATCATACAATCGAATTCTTTGTTTAGTGCATTCAAATCTCAAATTTGATTTCTACAAATTCTACTTATTCTATATTTATATTATCACTAATTATTGAAAAGGCATTTGCTTCCTTATTGACACATAGTCTTAATGGTATTAACGATATTCAGCTCCAAAAGCTGAAATGATATCATTTAATGATTTAACCTTTACAGTGCCGCAGAGGCATAAATTTTGTTGTAATCTTACGAAGATATGAAAAGAACTGTCAATGAAGTCACTAAAAGCTTTTGATAAAAAAATCAATCAATCTAATGAACTTAGTTCTCTTGTTAATCTTGTAAAACACAATTGTTTTATTACAATATATAATATCTTCATTCTTCATTGACATCATACCTTTAAACAATTATTTAGCGGATGAACTTTCGGTTCGCCTCTCTCTATCCGTCAAACATGTCAAGTTTTCCGCCGTTACATCCCGGTAGCCAAGCTCGCTGTGACCCCGGGCCGATTCGCAGGTGGTGGCGACGCAAACATGTCAAGTTTTGGCGGAGTTTATGGGCCTCAAAACTGGAACTTTGTTTGGATTATCGTCCCATCACTGCAAGGTGTTCTCAGACACGAAACACTCACCATCTTCTCAACTTCCTCCTAACATGCCAAACTACTTGATTTAGGCTGCGTTCACATTCAGTTGGATCCACTTTTAAATTATGTGCCATTGTCTTAAATACCATCTCTATATCCTAATTGACGAATTCGTCATAACCATTTTTCGTCACATACCATTACCTCAAATGGCCTAAAGATACCCTTCTTTCTTAATTAATTGCATTGATTTCCATTTAAGATTTGTTTATTATAACTTTAGAAGTACTGATTATTTTCTATAAATGTTACTCAATATTTTCTGAGACATTGTATTATCCAAGCATTATTACCCGCTCCTCTTTAAAAATTTAAGTTATTGTTCAGATCAAATTTCTTCGATGATAAAGCCCCTCAACTGAAGCAATGATGGTGGAAATATTTGAACAACGCCAAAATGCAGGGTGCTTAAAACAGCATGCATTCACTATTCGGGGACATTAACTACAATATTATTGTTGAGGAACTATACTTTACTAAATACCTACGTAGTTGAATATAACGTTTGCATGATTCAAGTAGAGTGTCATCTATCTCCAGGATAGGAAGGGGGCAGGTTTGGGAGGGGGCAAGTGCATAAACCAAGCTGCCATTCCTTGTGATTAATATATACATGTAGTAAGTCCCGTCATATTGAGATGGGGTCGCTCCTTGCCAATCGGAAGTGACGCCCATAGAGCTATAATTACAACGGAAGACATTATTTAAAAACAGCAATGAAATACGTATCCTATATTCCCGTTGTTTATATTCCTCGTATTCAGAATTTGTGCAGATTTTATTTTCATTAATATTGCTTGAGTCAAGTTTAAAGGGCGAGATGACAATCCATACATCGCTTGGGAACATAATAGTACTCCCATGCTATCATAATCATGTAGTGTGTGAACACAATCATAACAGACCCTAACGTCATCTTGAACGATAAGAGGTGAAGAATGTCGAGGGTTCCCTCGCTCTCTTTGTATCTTCAGTGTTTTATGAAGAGTTTGGCCCACACCTGTAGTATTTTGTTTTCGATGAAGGATGTTTATCACTAACGAGACCCTCTTGTAGTAAAAACAACGATGAGAGATGGAGGAGAGCGACTTGTGGTGTCAATTTGGGAGATTAATGGTCTGGGAGATGTACGACAGGACTACCTCACTCCCTCTCCAGTACCCCCCGCCCCAGCACCCCCGCCCCAGTCATACCCTCTTGTTTTAGCTTTCAGGTGTCTTTGTTTTTGTTCTGCGCCGACGTGCTTTCGATTTTGTAAACGAATATATTTATGTTCCTCCTATATCATTAAACTTAGTAATTAGTATCGAAATATTCGGCCTCGCTGACTTTCTATACTAAGGTATAAATAAAGGTTCATGAGCAATTATACAGCGACGTACAGCTAGTCCAAAGTCGTATCTTTATCTTCCGTCTCGTCGGTATTAGTCACGTGATCTTTACGCTCGCCGGTCTTTCGTCGTGGGTTTACGGTTTCGTGAAGGCTTTTTGTTAACTTTCCATGTTACAACCTTTTGTCTGCTATCGGGGGGGGGGGGG
>BEXV01002493.1:17217-29460 GCA_003118195.1 Hemicentrotus pulcherrimus
CTGCTATAATGGCTACTCAATCAGGTACGTCTGAATTGCACTCTACCAATGCATCATATGCTTTTCCATAAATAGAAACGTCGTGATAATCTCCCTAGCTTCTTTTTCTTTGAATTGCATTGTATTGTGTGTGTGTGTTTTTTTTTTTTAATCTCAACTTGAGTTCATATCTTCTTTATCTAAATAGTGTTATCCGTCATGATGTTATGACAGGGCCCTGCTTGAAGACTATACCATCAAGTATTCATGAGGACCACTTGACATAACTCGGGTAACTTGGAAGCACTTTCTATTCCTCGCTAAATCTGTCGTCTTTCAAAGTGAACTCTTACTCCTAACTACGAAGCAGTGTATATCGTTGTATATATACAGCACTTGAATGACTGCTGTCGACTCTCAGATCCTGTGGCGTAGCCACGTGGGCACGGAGGGGCAGTGAGGGTGTGTGTGTGTGTGTGTGTGCACTATAATGTGCCACCATCAAAATGTGTCGAAATAGAGAGAGAGTGAGAGACAAACACACACACACACACACACACACACACACGCACACACACAGGCAGACAGACAGACAGAAACACAGACATACAGACAGACATAGAACACGAAAAGAAGGTGATTGGACGCCTCTCACTCCCTCTGTTCTATGGCCTTGTTGATATGCATTTAATACACCAGAAGACCGATACCCCCACCCTCCCCGTCATACCGCCAATGCCCCCTCTCAATATCTTGGCCCACGCTATGCCATTGCCATTTTATAATACAAGAGCGTGAATGAAGTCTACTGAGAGTATCATGAACGCAGAGGCTAATCAGTACAGCCATCTCTGTCTAATGAAGATGTAGAACTTGGGAAATAAAGAATTAAGACTAAAAAACTATTTTTATAGGAAAACTACTTCACATTTCACTTTTAACAGTTGATTTGATATTAAAATCCAATTCAATACATTTTAAATGACAGTCGTTAATATGGTAAAGGTATTAGGGAACCAAATTTTCATTAGCCATTTCGGCTATTCCGTGGTCACCCTTTACCTTTTTTTATTGTATACCTTGAAAATATCTTTTACAAAATGTATATGCTGTTTTAGAAAAAGTAATAAAACGCGTTCATACATTCATTCATTAAAAAAGAGAAAACAATGAAAAGCAATGATGCAGCCCGCGACTGTACTCATAGTATTGCCATTTGAACCACATTCTATTTATTTTAAATCAAAAAGTGTTGTAAGTTCACAATAAGACAAATTTCATGGGCAGCTTAATGGAGGGATTCAGCAATAATACATTTTAGAATATAGGTCTGATTAAATACACCTGTAATACCAGTATTATGACAAACTATACAGAATGTAGAGTGGCGGCACCATCATTTTGTTATGTAGTTTAGGGGAAGGGGAAGGTTTGGGGCAATGTTGTTGGACGTCAAAGTGAACAGTAGCTTCTACAATCTTGTATACTGGAGCTAAAAGGGGGAAACCCGGGGAAGGGGCAGAGGCTACGATGGGGGTGGGCAGGAGGCATATTGCCTCCTTCTGGTGCGACCACGACCATCACCCATGTGATAGAAAGTTTCAATTGGCCTAGTTTATCAGTTTCACGGTCGGTGTGGTTTGGATTTCCAAATTAGCCCCCTCCCCCGAAACGCCCACCTCTAATTTGCGTCACCTTCTTCTTCGCCTGATCGTATGTGTTTTTTTTTTTATATTAAACAACTTGGTTCTCTGACATTCACTGTTGAGCATTGGACCTTTTTTAAAAGCTAACATGACTGTCTATATACACTAAAGGCGAAATGAGACTGGAAATGAGAGACTAAGATGGAGACTGCTCAAGCTCAAATCAGAGCGATTATAGAGTTGACAGGTAGGGCAGGTAATTAACGTGTCAAGACGGACCAATCAAACAACCATCCCCATATACTCCAGAAGGAGTTGGAAAGACAAAACCCGACTCCCACTCTGCCTCTCTCCCTATCTATAGCCTTGTCATACAAGCCCCGTGTTAATATATCTCTGTTTATATTTGTTTAGAGGAGCTCGAGAATATGGGAAGGCAAAGAAAATAACCAGACTGTCGTGAGGTCGCGTTTAGTGGCTCGCCACCTTCCAAGACAACACGGATAAAGGCAGAGGACCAGAGAGCTTTGTGTATATGTATATGGGAGGGCGAACAGTCGAAAGATGACGAGGTATTTTGTGACGTTAAGAGACCTAGCCACTTGTGATAACAAACGAGCCCATCCCGAAACGATGGCTACACAAGTTTTCATATTTCCAAGACGGGAATAAAGAGAGGAGGTCGAGTGAGGGGGGGGGGTGGGGCGTTTCTACGGGCATCTGTAGTCCCTAAAGAAGGATCTCGCGTCATGCTGCAGAGCTATGCTGGTAATGGTCTATAAAACTAGAAAGGGCGCGGCAATTAGTCAGAGTGTTGATCCGAGAAGCGCTGACAATTGAAAATATATGATTGGTAGACAGTTACATCTGGGCCGAGGGGCTGCTAGACTAGTCTAAACTATCAGACTTCTTTTCATAATAATCCCTTGGGGAAACAAATAGGTTATGTCAAAAAGCATCGCATTCTTACAACTCCTTGATGTGTCTCAAGTAGGTCAATTTTACGTTGCTGTCTCAAAACAGATTTCACCCATATCGCTTCAAGGAGTGATTAAACGACTAATATTTAGGACCTTAAATTTGTAAGTTTGTAAAGATTTTTTTCAAAATGCAAATATATCTTCTTGAGCTGTTTGAATGCGATGTGATTACCTTTTCAATTTCTTATTGATTTGTTTCATTGCCATTGGGTAAGGGATCACTCCTCATTATTAAGTGCCCCTTAATAGAACATAAAGCCGTATGTCCCCTGTTGCTTCCTTAGCTGTCAGGTAAATCAATTTCTCACCATCACCATCGGGAAAGTTCAAGATCTGCTCCTCTGTTTTAATCACTTGGTAATCAGAACCTTTAGAAAATGAATAGCAAATTGATGCAAATCTCTGTCTAAAATGTAATGATATTGGGAAAGGATGTGAAAGCTAAAAAAAAAAATAAAAAATGTTGTGATACATGCGTTGGGAGGCATAGAGCACTAATGCAATATTCGGGTTGGTCTTCTTTTTCTTCTTTTTAACAATTTATCATATTGCATTTTGAGAAGTTGGTGGCAGCGGTGGGATCAGGAAATTCGTAGTAGCGAGAATCGAGATCCCACCATTATTTTATGACCATATTTTTTTGTAATGACGCGTTGAATTCTATTTAGTTAGACGTCCATTTATAAGTTTACAGTACTGGTGTAAAAGAAACAGACCACGACATAATATCATAGTCAGGAAAACAAAAATCTATATTTTATACATTTACGTATTTTATCCAAATTGACATCAACCTATACCAACTTAAAGAATTCCTCCTAAATATATCGAATTCAGTATTTTTTCATTTTTTTTCTCAACAGGGCAGGGGAAAGGGCATTGTATGTAAGTAAGTATTTGCCTTTTTACGTGGCTAACATATTGTAAACATTGATAACTCTTTCAACACAAGTTTCGTTATCAAAATCGCAGGCAAAGTAATTATGCCATCCTCATGTTTTTATTTCTAAGCTTAGTTTCCCTTTCTTTGTGTGTGCCTCCTCGCTTTCATATTCTCATAATTTGTCTTCTGAGTTGTATTTGGCCCGATAAAATGATTCCCTTGTTCAATAATTCCAGTGTGGCAGACATCATTGCACACTCTGGTAATGAATTCAAATTCTTCTCCCCCAATTTGCAGTTCTTTATCAAGAAAAGAGTCCATTCATCTGTCCGATAACGACTTCTTGTATCAATCAATCTAAATAACTTGGTAAAGCGTGAGCATATTCGGGCGTTATTAAAATAATCAAGCCAATTATTACCATTGTCGAGTCTTTTCAGACATCACAATTTCGACAAGAGTTTCCGAAATTTTGAATTACTCTAAATACCACAAAGGTTGGGAAACTATTGATTGGTTACATCTTAAATCAAGTTTCCTTCTTCTTCTTTTTTGTTGTTGTTGTTTTGGTTAAGGTATCAACACATTTACGATCTTACATCCACGAAATTCTAACATTACTCAAGTATTGATAAAAAATAATCACAAACTAGGATAGCCGAAGTTTTTGAAATGTTTTAAATCCAATCATATCAAATCAATTGATTTGATTGCAAATCACTGTACATTTGGAATTATACGTTTTAATATCAAGACAGAACATAACATTTTAGAAGGCCTATTGTGAAAGGTGTATTTGCAATCATACAGACAAAATATCGGCCAAGTTTTCTATGATTCAATGAAAATGTTTTTATTTATCTACAATAATAATGATAATAATATTTATAAAGATTCTAAGCCATAATATGGCATGTTTAAGTGTGTGGTAGGCTATATTTAAACTTCAATACTTTGATTCCGTTTTTTGTGTTCGGAATGCCCATGACCTCATGCACCATGCATCATTATACTAAGTATGTGCAGATGGCTTGTTAAGAGACAAAGAGCAATATGGAAGCCATGGAGGCTGTATGTCTTTCATCTCGAGAAGACACTACCAAACGGAAACGCATCACCGGAAGATAGTCCAGAAACCATACCCCCAGCTTGGGCATCTTTATCATCTTCATGAGTCCATTCATTCTCTTGTTTTAACAAATGGAGCGGAGTGTGACGTGACGAAGCCTACAAAAAGATGACAACAATTTTCATACAAGGAGAAAAAATGAAAAAAGTCCAGATATGACATGTGTTGATTTTTCTGCAGATGGAGGGAGATGGGGACGCGGGGAGAAGGGAAAAAACAACTGGGTGAAAATGAGAAAGAGAGAAAAAACAAACGAGGAGCTTGCTTGGAGCGAGCTGGTCGCGATTGAGACAGGCCCACCCTGGTCGCGAGACGGAGGATGGTAGCGGTGTTGGGATGACGGGTTGTGGAGATCTCCTCAGCATAGCTCAGTGCAAGCATTGTTCAAGAGAAAATATACAAATGGGTTGTGATGACTCCCACCTGAGAGACTCGATTGCCACTCTACAGAGAAAGGAATGATGGTCAGGAGAGTGAAGATTGACGGAGAGAGAGAGAGAAAAAAAACAAAATTGACTGATTGAGAGAGGGGTATTAAGAGATAATGAAAAAGAAAGATGAAAAGAGAGAGAGAGAGAGAAAGAGAGACAGAAAGACAGAGAGACAGAGAAAACCTTTCCCTCTTTTGTATTACAAATGTCTTACCTTCAAACATTATAATTAAATGATTTCCGATATACTTGTGGCTAGTATATTGCTGAAACGCGCTTTTCTCAATTATTTTGTGCATGTTATTTTACATTATAGGACCAACCATGGAGTGCCATGTGTAAAATTGTTTTTATAGATAAAAATTTCAATGGTATTTATGTTAACAAAATTAAAGTGATTAATAAATTATTTCGTACGGAAGAGAGATTTCTTGAAAAGAAACAAATTATAAAAGCGTGATATATAGTTAATTCATCCAAATGGATCATAGTGTATATAGCAATGATAGCACTATCATAAACATTTTATCTCGACCAAATTGATAGTGTAATGTCCCTTCATTCAGCACCATTTAGCACACGTTTCTATCGGGGGAAAAGTTACATCAATCTACTTGAGGAATCCTATAAGTAACTTTTACCTTTTCACAATCGTTTGCGGAATGGAACGCTTATAATTATGCGACCTCGTTATCAGGTGATTATTTTTAGATGCCAGTCTACCCCCTCCTTGCACTCACTCCTTCCATATCTTATTCCGATACCAGTGGCGTCTTCAGGGATTATAAACAGAAGGGGATGGGGGATGTACCCGTCATTGTAACACTAGGGACTTTTAGATTCGCACGAAGACAATAGGTCTATGCTACGATCGACGTCCTTTTAATGCACTGATTTGAATAAACGTCACACGTATCAGTCCACGCAAATCTAAAAGTCCCTACTGGTGCTATCAGTGGGGCTTGACTCCGCTCCATTTAATTAGCGATTTTACAATGTATGGGCAATGTCTAAGCCCCTTGGTATGAGCAGGGAGGTGTTTTAACTCTAATATCCCTAGTATGAGTATCATTTATGCAATCTGTGAGGCACCCACTATCAAAAAGTATACAAATCATATTCTCATAAGTAGGGATCACTACGGTGTATCGATGAAGGCTTTGGCTCTCACATGAAAGGTCCAGGGTTCGAAGCGTGCTCGGTGCTTACATCATCGGACAAGTTAACACGCCCACACTTTGTCCCTCTCGACCAGGGCGTATGATGATCACGATGATACCTTCTATTGCTGGGGTAATAATAATTGCAGGGTCCGCTTGAAGAGCATTATTAATACCGATGTGGCTATCCTGGATAAAATAGACCCAGTTTGTATTACTTTATCATTAAGTTGAACGATTTATTCTTTTATAATTAGCCTTCACACAAGGGGGAGGGTGCCCCATGTCTGGATACGCCTTTAGACTGGACTACAAGGCTCTCTCACTCTCAGATATCAATTAGCGATAGGTGATATACGAGTTACCTTATCTCAGCTGTTATAATATGATATCTCCTCAAAAGTGTTTTTGCAGTGCGAATCAAGAATGTATCGACCAATAATCAAACCATATAACTAATCAACAAACCATCACACAACCATGAGAATAATGACATCACCCAAGCCAGCCCCAGGGGCGTATTTACCTCATATCAGTCGAGTTAAATAAACCGAATGTCATGAGGAAACAAGGGAGAAGTTAAGGATTCTAAATGACTAGGGAGGGATAAATCATTACTAATCATCTAAGGTTCAAAGAATACAAACATTGAGTACCATAACAGTCATACAGTCGTGATAAGCACCTGAATTAATTGCATGATGGTCGGGGAAAAAAGGACGTCATATCTCGACCTTTTGACATACCTCAAGCAAGTCTACTCCCGGCGAGAAGGTGAAGACAGTAAAGCCTGGTTTCTAAAGGAAGAGCCAAGACAATGGTTGCATTTGCAGTTCCTGAATGATTCCATGAATCTATTATGATTCTCTGTTGGGGAAGGGGCGCACAAGTCCCAATTTTTCCGGCAAAAAACAAAAATTATCACATTTTGAAGAGCTCCTTCACTCCGAAATTCTCTCTTTTTTTTTAAAGAGTTGTTTGCTAAGAGAATACGTGACAAGCAACAACAACAAAAACAACAAAGCAAGAAGAAAAGTCAACACAATAATTTCAGGAGTCAATGAAGATCTGAGACCCAATAGAAGAATAAGGGGGCATATTATTTTTGTTTTCTTCTATCGTAAGTCATTAAGGTATGCCACAAATGTTAAATCTGCAATGGAGAGGTACCCTTTTGCTCCCCCCCCCCCATCCCGTTTGACCAGTAACTGGCCACGATTGTGTCTTTAAATCAATCCGCCGTATTCAAAACAAAATCACATATTCTATGTCTGAATCCGTTACCGCTTTTCGTTGTTTCATCCCAATATCTTTTTACTATCCCGTTTTGCCAATTTAAACATTTTAATAAACATTTTATTTAACAAATCTTTGTGAATGTATGATAGTTCTTCGCATTAAAAGAAAAATTGTAAACGCATGTATAACTTAGTGATTAAAACTTTGTCGTATCCTTTTCACAGTCATGCAGGATATTCGATGAATTCATTGATTCCAAGGGAACCATCATTATCCACAATATGATTCCACACATTCATGGAATTGGGTACAAACATATTATTCATTTCATTATCTCTCTCATAATTATTATGATCATTCATCATACCTAAATAAAATGATCATGATTATTATGTTGTATGAAAATTGTGTAGTGTCATTAGTTCAGAATGTAATAATTAGATCGGTAATATTGAAAGAGAATTAAAGATGACAATAGAAACAGAAAAGGAGAAGGAAAGGTGGAGAGATCGAAAAATAGATTTTCATTTTTCTTTTCTTCTTCCCAATATATCATAAGTACCTTTATAATCTCAACCAATTTTTATTATGCATATTATGTATGGATTTTAAAAGCTCTATTCTCTTCCTCTTCTATTTTTTAAATTTCATTTCTTTCTTTCTCTCTCTCTCTCTCCGCCTCTCTCTCTATTTCTCTATCTCTCTCTCTCTCTCTCTCCCTCTCTCTCTTTATTCAGTTTCCTCAACTGTGTTCCTACCATTGTTCTGGGGGTCTCAACATCATCATTGACTTCTTTAACTTCATGTTTTGTTTTACTTTTGACGTAATTCTTGCCCACGTTCCTGTTCTTTATGGCGCTCGGCGATATCTTTCTGGTTATAATGCCATCCACAAGATTCTTGACCGACCTTTTGTTTCCGTTTCTACGACCATTTAAAGTTGCATCGATTGAAATTACTCTCTGCTTCTTAGTAGAGCCTGGCAACCCACCGGTCGCCGCAAGTCCCTTTTGCGGCCACTAACCCATTGGCATCCCATCGACTTCCCGATGCACTCCCCTATAAGCCGTATCAGCAAACACATTAGGCTCGTCAAATATTTATTGTACAATTCGGTCGCGAGCCAAGCGTGCGCGAAGGACTAGTCGACAAATTTGCTAATTGAGAGCCGAATTAATATCCCTCATCAAGACATTAATCCTAAATATCAATTAAAGCGTCGTAAGTACCTTTATAAGATTTTTAATGTGTTGAGAGGCAAATAAAATCCTCTTTATTCAGGTTGATTGGTCATTAAGAGATTTAGCAAACATCCATTTTTCTTTCTTTGCATGAAACACACCTGAAGTCTGCTTTTGGGTTGGTCCGTACTTTCTAAAAATAAAAGGCCTATATAATGCGCTTCTTAAAGTGATGTAAACATGCAATAAAGAGATGGTTATCCGCAAGGAAAGCAAAGAATTCAAAGAAAGATTGTGAGCCGACAAGACCATTATTTTGGAACTAGAAATTCAATATTGATTCTAACAACCACACAATGCAATAAAAAAAAAGAAGGTGCTAAGACGTCAGATTGTTCGCTTCTTTCTCCTTATGTACGGTCTCTCAAACTAATTACGAGCTTAAACAAATCAATAATAGATGTCGGTATATCAAGAGTGATTTAAGACATCAATTCTGATTTTTAAAAATACAACAAAGGTTTTAAACCGCCTCGTTCAGCGGTTAATCAAGCTATTAAAGTCAGAGAATTGTGTAAATTGGCAATAAATTATGCATAGGGCGATTAAGATTTTAAAAAGGTATAGCGGAAGATAAGACTTTACGCGTTTTACAAAGAGCTGGGTATTCGAACAGTTTTTAGCAAAATTGCGCGAAATAACATTTATTTAACTTACGTTATATGATTTTTAAAGTTTTTATTCGAGACTAACATAGACGTTCAGCAAATTTTGAGTTGCTGTCATTATCATCATCCCGATTCTTTTTCATATACCGCCTATACATTCACATTTTCCTTATATGCACAAGTGAAAATTGAGAGACCAGGCAAATTGAAGCAAAATAATCATATTATGGATGATAGGGCCTACAAGAACAGAGTGTTTCTATGTTTTATTTGATTTTTTTTTAGGGGGGTTGGTTAATAATTGTTGTTGTTTTTGTGCATTTGGCGATGGGTAAAAAAACAGATTGGGATAAAAGTACTGGACGTAGAAGGGGGGATTTAGGAAAAGAAAGCAGCAAAGTTCGATGTAATAAAATAATAATCACAAAGTGCGATATTAAAAAAAAAAAAATCTAAATACTCAGGCCTATCATATTGAGAAAAGAATGAAACATACAGTAACAAAAAAAAAAATTAAAAAACAGTTGACATAAATATAGCCAGCAAAAGCAGTATCAAATTGGTAAACATAATTGACAGTATTGCCTTGCTTACTTTACCTTACTTTAGAGGACAAGATATTACTCGGAGAAAAATATAAGAATCTAATTTGTTTTGCTTTGGTTTTATTTACGATCATAAAATAAGAAATACTAACATCACAACACATGAAGAAACAAGACACCAAAATACTTCAAAAGGACTTTTCTGGAAGAAAAAAAAATTAAAATTAAAATATAGATCGAGAAATCACCCGGTTCAGATCAACCGACAAAGTTGATCTGTTCTTTCTCGGGGTCCCAACGTTAGGAAAATATATTGATTAATTGATTGATTGATTGATCGATTTTTATTTCAGTTCATATAGCAATTGTTTGCACAATAAAGAAAATAGTTGAAAAAGTAAGATCAAAATTATGAAATGAAACAGGAACCTACTGGAAATCATAGCTTGTTTTTGTAGGTTCCCAAGAATAATATAATATGAAAATTATTTTCATGAATCATTTTAAAGTGTCTTAATAATCACAGTAAAATAGATATAATATAATTTTTAAAAATCATAAACCATTTTAAAGTATCTAAATAATCAAAAAATACAAAAAGAAAAGAATGACAAAACGGGACACAAAGATAAGACAAGACAAAAACAAAGCTGCACACAACAGAAGTTAGGTGAGAGAGGGACAGAGAGAGAGAGGGAGAGAGGGACAGAGAGAGAGGGAGAGAGAGAGTGTGTGAAACAGGGGAGATGTGAGACATGTATTTTTGTATTAAAGTCTTTTTAACACCCTACTAAAACTATAATATGTGGTTTTATTTCTAACTGAATCTGAAAGAGAGTTCCAAAGTTTTGAGCCTGAAAATACAAATGATTTATTTGAGGGGCAAAGTTCTTGCTTTTGGTCACTGAAAAAGCTCGGTAGACCGAGTAGGATAATGATGAATATTGACATTCTTTGTAAACATTGAATAAAAAAACATTTGGCAGTTCATTTCTAATTAAATTATACATGAATATTCCAAAATTATAATTGTATAAATCTGTATAAATCTGTTATTTAATAAATAATGATAATTTAAACAAAACCCATGGAACAGAGTGCGTACACAATTATGAATGATGATCATAAAAACAACAACGATATATTTCCAGAAACTACACCACCCACCCTTCCCATCCCCAAAGCGGAATATAATTTCAGTTTTATTGAGGGTCTATATTAGGAAAATAAAATGTACTTATAATACACTAACAGTTACATCTTTATTCTACATAATACATGATAATGTGCTCTTGGATTTTAAGCGAATAAAGAACATGAAATCAAATATATATTTAGTATTTTCTATGTATTCATTTTACTTAGGAAAATCTGGCTCAATCTCCGTCTCAACATCGCTTCAAAGATATCTGTGATATTCAATGACATGATAAATTACACCTCGAGACCATCCATTCATAGCAGTTTAAGATTTCATTTGGTTTATGTGTCAGCCGTGTAATTCGACATACCTCTTAGTTGAGTGAATGAAAATAAATGAAGGAAACTTGGGAATTGGAGTTGAAATAAACACAACCAGAATTTGTCATCATTAATCACCCGCCTAAACTTAAGGATCCCTTCTTAAACCAATCATCAACCGACACATTATACCCCGTCATGGGGCATAGCCAAAAATTGATGAAAAGGGGGGCGACAGCTGCCCCAGGGCCCAGGCCCTGACACTATAGTGGCAGGTAGTCCAGGGCCGTACTTTCTCAGATTTTGATTAAATGCACATGCCTTCTATATAATCTGAGGTCATTGCTATAACGCAAATGCGTACCTTTCTTAAATATATAAAAACAAAATTAATGGGGGGAGGGGGCGACCCCCTATGTCTGGATACGCCACGGCCGCGTCGTCTGGCATTCCAAATGTGTTACATGATCGCCGTTTTGTCACCGTAGTAGCATCTCACGATCTAGTCTTTTCTCCGAGGTCATCACGTTAGATAAATAATCCGATTTGGACTCCGTAAACCATGTCTTCAAGTCGCTGATGTGATATATATTACAAGCTCATCAAATTTGGAGGGAAGATCACGCGTTGTTGCGTCGTGTTTACAAACAAACGACAAAGCAGAGAGGGTGATTTTTTAGATCCCCCATGCGCCGGTATACAACCTCACTTTGGAATAACCTTTTCTTGCTTAGACATTTTACATATCAATTTCATATTTGTGTTGGGTTTGTTTTCGATAAGAAACAGAATATAGATGTTCTAGTATAGAATAGGTAAGTGATGGATAAAAATTATTATCATCATTATTATTTCTATTATTTTTAGTATCTGCATTATTATTAGTAGTAGTAATAGCAGAGTAGTAGTAGTAGCAGTAGAAGTAGCAGTAGTAGTAGTAG
>BEXV01002493.1:29815-40938 GCA_003118195.1 Hemicentrotus pulcherrimus
ATCATCATCATCACCTTCATCATAATAACATTGTAAAACTTTGTATTTTTTGTAATCTTGAAAAGGTCGTGTTAAAATCGTGATTTAGACGGGGCTTACACCCACACATAGGCAAATGATTCTGTCTAGAGTTGTATCTGGAGCCAAGTGCAGTAGACAAATACATTTACGGCAACACTAACGCGATGTTCTTGTATTCGAGCCCTCACTCCCTCGATTGAAAGGTTTACTAACATATTCAAAAGTATGGATTTATATATAGTGACAAGGTATTACATTAACCTGTTATTAATAAATGCACTATGTGTTATCCAGTCTGCATTCAGTGTTTGTTGCTATTTCGGGCAAACCTCGAACAAGCATTCAGCATTTGTTTGAAAATATGTTAGTAAATCGGTCTACTAAATGAACCTCGAAACTGCATTCATTAGACTGAAGACTTTTTGTGTAAATCATTGTTTAACTTTTACATTATGTGTTTTGACAAATTGCTTGGGGGCGTACAACTGTCTTAAGATATTTCAGATAATGATCCTATTGGAAAAAGGCCATGGCAACTTTACCATATACGCCTGTAATAAATGATAACGGAAATTTTCCAATTAAAATTATCGATTTCCCTCTCATTTCGTATTATGACAGAATGCAAATAAATATGTTATCCACTTAGATGATCCACAATAGATTTGGTGATATAGTAATGTTGTTATTCTGAGTTTCATGTGATGTTCATGCAAGTGTTTAAAATGAAAGATACATCACGTGACTTTGGAAAACTGAGTACCGGTAGGTAATATGAACCGGAAAAAAAAGAATATTTATAAATGGGAATATTATCTCAACAAGTTTCGTTTAATTTTTGTACAGTGTTAGACATGAAAGATTTATCACGTGACTCTAGAAAACTGAGCACCAGTAAGTAATATGAAGATCAAATATGAAGTGAATAAAGGCAGGTAAAATGGGAAAGAAAACAGATTTTTAGATAGCTGTCATGAAAGTGATGTCATCACCTCGTCAATAGTACGGTATTCGACTCGAGATAGACCCGACCGTAACCCGAGTATTGGAGGGAACATGGTTAGGATAACACTGCGTTTAGGGAACAAGTATGGTGGAGTTAAAGTGTATCACTCAATATGAAAAAAGTGGAAAACTGCTTTGAGTTAGATGAGGAAGGAAGGGGGAGGAGAAGAGGTACGAGGAAAGTATTGACGGAGCCAGGCAGGAGGGAGGGAGGGGGCAGGGGGCGTGGGGGCATGTGACAAAAACCACAAACCGTATATGTATCTTTATTACGCATTATTAGTGTCCCTCATTGTGCCCCTGGTAGTGGAACATGGTGCGAAAAAGGACAAGTGTCTATTCAAATAGTTTTAATTGATTTATAAAACATTATTCATTATGCCATGAGTTACTCATACTTTGTTTCCATTTATCTATTCAGGCTTTACAATGATATCAATATAATCATAATTATGCACAATTTTCATTTTTCTTTTTGTCTTTTGTGTGTGCTGCCCTTGATTATACAACGTTTTTCACTATCATAAAACATTTAAGTATTTGTATCATACTTTTGTAACGAAATGCATTTCGTAGAAAATGCCAAAGGTTCCTTTCACAAGTGACAGACATGATTAAAACAATATACAAGTTCTTTTACATTCGTAGACCTTTAGCTCTACTACGAGATTGCTAATTAGAGATATTGTGGTAATGTGTATAATAACTGCAATGTACATGTATAAACAATAGATGTGTCACTGTTGCCAAGAAAATGATTCATGTGGACCTCACCTTTAATAGTAACTGGTGGTTTGGTGTAGGTAAAGAGCACAGTGACACCTCGCAGGCGATATTAAGTTACTCCAAGGAGTAAGGAACAATCTGTGGGAAACAATTCTTGATATGTTATGGCACTAGCGATCAGGGGAAGACACAAAAGCTGCGTTCATACTCCACCAAGTTGGCCTATGTTTCTCAAATATAAGAATCCTTATACGTTGCTACGCAACACATCTAAACATAATCGAGTCAACTGTGGGGAAAATGAAAAACTCAGCCATTAATACGCCCTGGCAAATAGTATAAAAGAATTTATTATGATCTACTTGTTTTAGTTTGTATAATCATAAAAATGAGTCAAATCATATTTGATTTTGCGTCAAAAAGTAAAAATACTAAAAAATATGAACTCTAATTGAAAATATTCTTTAGGACGCTAAAACGAAAACTTCCTGCCTTTTTTTTTTAAAGAGAAATTTTGTTCAATTTCGCTTTAAGAAAAGCGATTTTTTTTTTCTTTCTCGAAAGTTTGGAAGTCATTTTGTTGTTTTACTCGTAGCATGGCGTAGTAGGTCCATGCTCGTAGTTTGTTCCATGAGTCCCAGAAGTTGAAAATAGCAAGTGTGGACGAAGTCGTATGGATGTAAACTTTTAGTGACACTGACGGCGTCACGATGTAGGTTCTCAGTGTTTGGTTGTGATGGAGCCACCTCGAAGACAGATGAGGTGATATGATGAGGGACCTTTAGAACCTAACAGGGAGGGAACTTCGGGAAGATGAAGTAACTGGCATGCCCCCCTCCCCCCGTTTTCCAATATAATATATCATATCTGCCAAGAATACACTCGCACACTTTGTCCCCTTTTATTCCGGTTTTCCTATGTTTATAAATACTAGCTATATTTTAGTTATTATTTTGAGTAAAGGAGAGAGTAAGCCAAAGCAATGAAGATCCACATCCTAATTCTAAAACGATTCAATGTATTTCATGATGATATACCATTTCTCTTTCCTTTTATATTGCTTTATTTCTCGCTGTACCTTTCACCACCACCCCTCCCCCCTCTCTCTCTAATCTCCTTTTCCCTGTTTTAGCGTGTATAATTGTAATAATTATATTATTGTATTATTGTATTATTGCAAATGATGTCCTGATATGTGTTAAACTGTAACTTATATGTATTTTACTTTTTTTTTGAATTACTTGCCCACAAATATATAACTACCACACAACTGCGCCAGGAGTATCATTTTTGACAGACATGGCGCGTTATAAAATGTTCACTATTATTATATTACATGTATTTTGTATTCTATAAACCTAACTTTAGTTAATTATGTCATTTATAGTTTTTGGAGCCTATCCACAGCAAGCTCTGCTTTTCCATGGGCTCTGAATAGTGTGTACCGGTCTTGTATGTACATGTCGATTATCATCATTTTCAATATGCTGTTACGATTTTGTGTAAAATGAGATATTGTGGAAACCAATAAACTATCGATCTATATATTATTTCTTTCTCTCTCTCCTTCTCTCCCTCGTGAGCACAATTTTTTTTTTTATTATTGCTTCCGAAAATTTGAAAATGAAAGGCGTTGAACATTGTCGTCTGTTCGGAGCAAACCTGTTTTAACTCTTTGTAAAAGGGTATCCGAATGCCCTTCTGACACCAAAGAGACGATTAATACTCTCAGTGCTAGTCTCAAAGTCGAATGCAAGTGAAACAGACAAGTATTCAACCTGGTCTAAAATTCTAAGGAGATAATAATTATAATCAATATGTATAGAATAAACCGTCAGAAGGTGGTATTGGATTTATATATGAAATGTTCTAAATTGAAATATTTAATCATACAACAAAGAAAGAAGAGAAACACATCAATATAATTTATGAACATTATCTCTGGCAACTAGACAATTTATTTTTCCGCATGAAAAGTATATACAAACAACTTTGAAAAACGCACCTCTATATCTTCATGCGTTCTGGGGCATTATATTTACAAGGGTTGCATGACATAAACATCTATATACCAATGGGGAATTCATTAACACTCACAAATCAAAATTCACCCTTATGTACATTAAATCCTAAACAGTTCAAATAACGGACGGTATATTGCTACAACATAACATATACAAGAAAAGTTGTTCAGTATACACAACATGACACCACACAATAAACACTGCAATGTTTTGTTTATAAACAGCCTCTATCATGTTCTGTTTACTCACAATAAATCCATTGTATTATAGGAGTTTATAATCACTTAAATTGTATATTTCTGATGCAGAAATTTGTTTATAAATGACTTCTTCATTAAAACTTACAATTCATCATTTTTTATATTGATAATGATTAAAAGACTATATATTTGTTCTCAAGAGAAGAGATCAGATAAGAAGAAAAAAATCTTAGTCTATTATACTCCTTATTCAATTGAGTAAATTTGTAAATAACAATGATGATGATGATGATTATAATGAAGGGTAAATCAAATTAAGGATATGCCCGTAAAATTAAATGTAGCTACTTTTATGAAACATCAAGATCTTTCGTAACACCATTTTAAAGGTAAAGACCAGTATTGGCAACGCCCCAATTTCAAAAAATGAAATGGAAGCTCTCATTACCAATCATGTGAAAGAATATGTTTTGACTAATACATGATGATAAAAAATTTGCCGGGAAACCGCCTACTAATTCATATATTTGGTAAATTGGTTTCTCTCTTGGTCTGTGAGAGATACAGGGTAGTCCCATATACATCTTTCTGTGTATAGTGCTTGTAACTTTACGAAGAATGGGCCAAATTTCTTATCATTTTGATGATTCCAGAACCTTGCAGATGCTAGATGCTAGATGATCAACATTTTCTGATTGATTCCACAACGTTTCTTTCACAATGCAATCGCATGACCATTACTGGTCTTTACCTTTAAGCAGTTCATTTGGTTAAATATTACCATATTGTTCGTGATCTGTCGAATCATTTGAATATTCTAGAAGTCACTACACATTTTTGTTATGATTCAAATAATCTGTAGGCTTTATTCAACAAAAAAATGTAGACATCCTGATTGAATGATTTTATGAATATTCAGTCCGAAGGTTTCAAAGATATGAAGACATGAATGAATGCTACATGCAATCTCCATAAAAATATCAACCCAAAAAGGGAAATTGACTTTTGTTTGCCTAAGCATGTAACATCATTTAATGCACTGCACTACCAGTCAAACATGCGGGTCAAACTTTTCAAACTTTCCAAACTTTCTCTTTCTACAAGCACTGAAAGAGCAAAGACAAAGCAAAAAATGATTTATTGAGTTGAACCAAATGGTTCTCTACCAAACTGTACCTAACGTCAAAGCTGGTATATACAGACATTTTTTCTTCTTCTTCCAGCCCCAAATATGCGAGAAAAACTGCATTTATGATTTATGATGATATTTTCAAGGAAATAAACAAACCGCAAGTAGCGTCTTTAACCTCAAAGTGCGTCAGTACTCAAACATTATTGTCTCATCTTTAGGAGAAAAGAGTTTATGACTGACAAGTATCGAGGTAGAAAAAAAAGGTCGACAAAAGTGTTTCTGGCAAAACATAAACAAAGAAATAAAACAGAGGAATTTAACACACTACATTAATATTTTGATGTGTGGTTTGTAGAATTGTTATTTGTGATTAAAAGTGGTTCATCACTTTTCTCGATAATGTTGATTTTGACATTCTTCAATGCAGTGAGGAGGAGCAAGTATTGATACCTAATTGTGAATGAGAAAAACGTATATTCGAATATATAATTTAACGAACTTAGTGAGGAAATAATTCAAAACTCTTGCGTAATAACCATTTCGTCAGTAAACAAAGTCACCGAAAAGAATTGACCAATTTTTGTACACCTTAAAAAACGTTTGATTTGATTCTATGACTGACAAATAAAACAACCTAAATATTTGGGATCAAGAGCAATTTTCATATACCACCTTATCTTATATTGAAACAAGTTTTACTTGGGACATTTAATACTGTTTAAAAAAAATATTCTTACTGCTTCTTACTTCTTACTGCCAAATTATCTTTATATCTTCTTTTAAGAGTGTTTTTTTTTTCTTCAGTTGTGAAAATTGACTAATATCCAAAGGGGAAAGGACACTTATTTTAAAAATCCACTAAATAAGGGGTTTTCAGCCAAATAAAGTAGGGGCCGGAAGGATATTCCAGGTCCATTTTTTACCGGGGGCCCGGTTCCTACGCCAATGTTGTAGATGAAAAACTGTAGTAGTAGAGGCAGTATACCCTAGAGAAAGTCGTTATTTAGAGGGAAAATTTAAAACACAATGGAATGAGGAAATTTGTATAAAAATACATTAGCACCAATACCTAGAGCCACCTGGTTGAAATGCGTATCAGTCACCCGAGCAAATTAGTTAGCAAGGCACCGTTGAACAAAACATCAAGTGTATGACTGTAGTAATTAATTCAAGAATAAAATAACACGAAAGGTCAAGCTGCATAAGATTATTTGGAGAAAACAAAAAGATAATTGTTATACAGTTTCCAGAGTGAAATCCTCATTTCAAGAGTTCAGCGGGAATTCCGGAAACTTCTTTCTCTCTCTTTTTTTCTTCTTATTTTTGCCCTCCCGTTTCCTTCCATACTTTTTTTTTTTGGTTTAGGGACAGAAACATAAAGGGGGTGTTAAACCCCTAACCCCCACCCCCTCCACCATGCCCCACTCCCCACAGGGGCAATTTTTATTTTTGCAATCGCCCCCGTGAGCAACCTGACAGAGGCTATCATGTTGCTCACGTGGGTTAATCACNTGCATACGAGCATGGTTACAGTGCCACCAGAATTCCAATAATCTGTATTCTGTTTGGAGCCAAGATGGCACAGAGTTAAAGCCCTTCTGACTCCGAAATTTGACAATTATGATGTATTACATAGATCTAATTATAAGAAGGTCTCTTGTAACATAATTAAAAGAGTATTTCTATAATGCTTACTCAGTGCCCGTAAAGAACACCGTGCAACGCACTGGAGTAGTGATACAACGGGTTGGCGGAGGGATGGTACGCCGCGAGCTGGGGGTAAAGATGAGCGATGGATGCCGGTAAGAGATGCTCGATACCCGCTGAAGTAAAACCCAGTGCATGATGCGGATGAGGAATCGGTAGATGATGACTATCTTTGAAGAGGACTTTGACAGCGACTTTCTTAGCCGGCAACGGCGACATCATCTCCACCGCCATCTGTTTTCTCTTTGTCTTATAGCGACGGTTTTGAAACCAAATCTTCACTTGCTGTTCGGTGAGTTTGAGAGCGCCGGCGAGGTCGGCTCGCTCGGGGCCGGACAGGTAACGCTGGTGGCTGAACCTCCGCTCGAGCTCGAAGACCTGCGCGTGTGAAAAGGCAGCCCGTGATCGCTTCTTTCTTGTCTTCGACGATGACGACTGGACATCGTCGTCGAATCTCGAATCCTGGTCTATTCCTGATAATGAAACGAAAAGAGATAGAGATAAAAGTTTAGGCAAATAATTTACTTTGGTTTACATTTTAGGGGAAAAAATAATTAATTTGAAGAAGAACAAAAATATGGGTTATAAATCAGGACGGCAGGCCGAATATGCTAAATTGATCAAAGTGAACGGCGTTGATAAATTAGACTCATTTACTTAACATTTCTGTACTTCTATATTTTTTCCTTCTCAATTGGTTTATTTGGATAAAGTGTTAGGACATATTTTGAGTTTCTTTGTCTTTAGTGTAAAACTTGTTATGGTTAATTGCAGGTAACTTCATGAATAATGGTGTTTTAAATCACCTCCTGTGCACATTTTTCTTCTTCTCCCGTAACCATTTTACTCAGGTGTTGGCGATTAAACAATTATCTGTATCTCACATTTGTTTCTTTGCCGGGTGTCGAGTTTCAGCATTCATCTTCACTGCTAAAAAACACGATCCCAACTACCTTCGAAAAAAGCAATTCCATGCTCCATTTTATATGCATAACCGTACTCTTTTTCCTCCAATCCAAATTATCATAATCTACCTCATCTTCATGTATATTAATCTTGATTTATAAACAGTCATACAATTTGTTCTTCGATTCGGGGAGATATCTAAACAAACTCGGCGTCGCGCCGTGTCTCGCGGACCAGTGACGCCATCTTGGTGAGCGTCACGTGAATTCACTTGAACCCTCTCCACGTGATATTTGTACTATCTGTAGGGGTACCCCGAACCATGAGACCTCTGGTAGGTCCGTGCTCAAACAGACCGTGTCCAAGCAATTAATATCACTGTCAAGGTGACCACGAAGACAATAAAGGAACTTGGAAATAAAAAATTACAGATGGACAAGTCGAACGTGACCCATCGCGCTTTGGAGTCTTCCTATTGGTTTTCCCATTCATTACTCGAGAAAATGAAAGTTTAATGGCGTGTCAACAAAGGGTTTGTCGAGTAGACAGATGATTTCTGTCTTTTGATATTTCAATATTGTGATGTCACATCGCGAACTATGCGGAATGGATATAATAGTCTGAGATGGATCAATTTGAACTATTTTATGAATTTAAGTAAAGGAAAAGTTGAATGAAGACAGCATGAATAACAAATGACATTTTCTTGTAAGTCGCCCCTTCCTTTTAAACAAACTGATCGAGGATCAGCTGTTAATAGTAAATGTCGATTAATCGAGCCTGGAGAACATTACTTTGCTACTTTCCAGTGCATTTATTATTTCAATTTCAGTCTTCTAATATACTTTCTACAGAAGAAAGTATCTGAGCAGAGGTTGCAATAAGTAAATAACTGTTTTAAAAAGATTATGATCTTGACTTACCTGATGATATCGGCGATGAACAATGAGATGGCGATTGTCGACCTCTCGTCATCTCCTCGTCATCATCCTCAACGGTGCTGTTGCCATGGATACTTTGAGAGTCAACATCCACTTTTAAGGAGGAAATTGTTCTACCGTCACGAAACGATTCTCGCTTGATGGTAAAGAGGTCATCGACCGCATCAATATGATCATCCTGGTCATCATCGTCATCGTTGTGGTCGTCGAGGGATTCGAGTTGACGACGAAGATGACTAGGCGGATGGGGAGGTGATTGAAGACGCAAGGCAAGTCTCTGCTTCTCGGCGAGCATTAAATCACCTGGATGAGAAAAATCAAACGGTTCGTCTTTCTTCGATATTTTTGTCTGCGACGATGAACGATACGGATGATGACGGGGATGGTGATGATGGTGGTGGTGGTGATGGTGTTGTCGCATAAGGTGGTCGTGTGAGATCGGATGACGATGAAGATATTCCCCTTTATGATGAAGATGATGATTAGGACGATGCTTGTGATGAAACGGATACGCGACAGTTAGTTGTAAGTTTGACGGTGCCGATGCCGACTCCGATGTTAAATTTGGCGATGACGAGGCGACTGAAATGTTGCAGGTCCCGCTGATTTCTTTGGATTTACCAAGGATATCCAAAATTGAAAATGATGTGAGTTTGTTTGATTCCTGGTCCTCATGTTCCATGATCTCTTCCTCTAAACGATCACTCAAGACACCCCTCTCAATCTTGTCTTCTTTCATGTCTTTGAGAATACTAAGAGTCTCGTTCATGTTGGTCTGAAATGATGCGATCCAAATGGATTCCAATTTCGAAAGAAGAAAATAAAACCAAGAACAGGACACTTTTTCGTGAATTGAGAACTATAGTGATGCTGTCTGCTTCGAATACGAGTGACGATTGACTACAGGTCATGAGGTATTATATCCACCAAAGTTATCCGAGCAACTTTATCGTCCAGTGAAAGTTGGCCAAACTTTGCTAGAGCACCTTCACTGTCCAAGATGCGACGTTTTAACTGACCGATGAGAAGGAATGTGTTGACCATATAGCGCAGAGCTGGAGTCTCTTGACCCCGTAGTTCAGCGAAGAGGAGATATGATGATGATGGTGGTCTTCCTAAGGCTCCCGTCAATCATAGCATTAATCTGCCCTTATCGCGTTATTCCTCTTTCTTCGGATCTACTCGAACCCTCACTCTCTCACTCTCTGTCTCATCTTTCAAGTTCGCTACCAATACCACATCCACTTTGACTGTCTTCCAAACTCCACGGCTCTTCAAGCGTAGGAACACGCACGAGTACGTGTAGGGGTGGGCTTATTCGACAATATCCATTATTCTTGTTGGGATAATCACAACTTAAACTGACAGGCGGTCGGGAGATTGACAGCTCGGCGACCAGCGATTAGGATAACAACCCCCTGAGGGGGCGGAGAGATACCCCCGTGACGTCCCATCAACGCATGCTATTGGTTCACGCGGCGGGGCGGATGCCAGTTCAAACAAAAGATGTAGGGAGTCGAGTTTCGCTGCTCGGCACCCGGTGGAGGTTAACTGGTGTTGTACGGCTTGTAGGAAGCAGCGAAGTACATGGTTCATATCGAGATGAATCTAATTGGTGCTTTACTTCAGGTGATTATCCAATATCCAACACCTTGGAATCAGATATGACAGGATGGAAGTTATTGACACTCGCTCTGCCGATATAGCTTATGACGAAAAACATTGGTACTAAACGAAATATCAAGGAGTTGTGGTAATACTATGCATTGTCTGATTTCTCTCTGTGCTGTCTCCCCCTCTCTCTCTCTTTCTCTCCCCCCCTCTCTCTCTCTTTCTCCCCCTATCTCTCTCTCTCTCTCTCTCTCTCCCTCCCTCCTATTATTACATTCAGTAACGATCGCCAATTTGATATACCTCACTCCAATGCTGCCTCGGTATCTCCCCTCCCCCGGAAAATCAACCGTATATTTTACATGAGGATTACATAATGATGATGATAATAGTAAGAGAATTAAAGTACAAGAATAAATCAAATGGCATAATATTGTTCATTGTATCAAGATCTCTCGTATAGTAAACAACAGCCATATTTTAATGCCCACTCTTTCTGTCTAATGAGGGCGTGTGACCTTTTTGCATACGAAATTCGGCCTCATTATGCTTGATATAAATGAGCCTTGACACTGAAAACGCGCGCATAAGTGCCTTGAATTTGTTTTCAAACCTATTCTATTTCTGGATAATACTTTTCCTTAGAATGGAACCGGGATGTCTAGAATATATTTTGCTCCAAACCGATTCAATATGTCGTAATTGGACTGTAGAACGACGCCAATACTTAAAGCATCATATGGGTTTAATAACTGCAGAAGTACGAACTACTCCTCAAGCACATTGCACACATTTTAGTATCGCTGAAAATAGTATTTGGTTTGTCCCATACCTATGTATCTAATTATTT
>BEXV01002494.1:11469-22017 GCA_003118195.1 Hemicentrotus pulcherrimus
CCCCCCCCCCCCCAGCAGAGAGTGCTCAAAATAGCCCAGAACAGTAAAGGTTAAGTGCACAAGAATAATGTTATTTTGCTTAAATGAGTGTGAACTAGTTGTATGTGATTCAGGAGAGCAGGTTTACATACCTGCATTAGGAGAATTCTCATCAAGCCATCCACGATAAATCTTATCATCTACCACATCCGTCCAATAGATGGAGCTGTTGCTATAATGGAAGTCAACTGCGATACTGTTGTGAAGGTTAAAGACAAGGACATTGTACTCGCTGGTAGCCAGATTGACACGACGAAGCTGATTGCGATTGGAGAATATCAGGTATGGGTTGGCTGTGGCTGAATAGTAAATGTAGGTATAGAAGAATGAGCAAATATAAGATAGAATGAGACAATGTGTGTGGTCTCCTTTATCTCATCATCATTTCTGAATCAATAAATTGAACAAAGTTTATTGATTGCATAAGCACCGTGAAGCAAGTAAGATCATAATCAGTAAGAATGCAAGTAAAATGCCTACATTGTCAACTCATAGTTGCAAATAATGTATTAACAATATTAATTGAACAAGAATATTAAAATGAGCATTAACTATTGATATAACAAAACATTACAATCAACAGTTCATATTGATTTATTTCTCAACCCTATGAGTGACCAGTGCAGACAGTGAGAACCATCCAAACCAACCTGATCCAAACATTCATTCATTCATCCTTCCAGGCCAGGCCATGCCAGGCCAGGGTTGGCAGCTATGCCCATCCCTCATCTTTGATCAACAGAGCTTGCTCTGACTTCTTCATGAAAGGTCCAATCCACTGCTTGATGTCATCCAAACATTGTGTTTGTCAAAGAGTCCACAAATAAAACCTTGCCTAATTAAATCCTATGAAACTTGTTTTAAAAAAATGGCATGGTAAGGGAAATCAATTTTGCAATCAAGCTATATCTCAATACTCACATTTAGTCTTGTGGTTCCATTATGCAGTGTACAGGTACTATGTTAAAGGGATTATCAAAATTTAGTATAACCTAGTCAAAAACTAAACTGTCCCTAAAATTGGTGTAAAATAAATAGTACATAAAGTGACCAGCGCTACTGAGTTGAGCTTACCATTGCTCTTACAAGTCCAACCATCACTAGCCATCTGATAACCAGGATAACACTTGCAGACATATGTTCCTTTCCCATTGATACACTGCTGACTGCAACGACCTCGCTTGTTACACATCTTTGTGTCTAAAAAATAATTGGACAGAAAAAATAGTCAGAATCATTATCAGGATTTAATTGAATCTTGCACCGAGTTTGTGCCAAACAAGGACAGCATCAAAGCATGGGAAGGTGACATTCATTCAAACAATATTGCCATTTCTAATACTGTTTTTTGATATTACAGCAGAATAAGGATTTCTTCTAATGAAAAATAAAAAGGCATTTCTCTTTTGCTGTTGCTCCTTACAATTCTGTAACCACAGATCAGTGTAATACACGTAGTAATTTTTCGTATCCCCATCTACTAGACATAAAATAACCGTAAATCTCTGTGTATAAGACACACCTTTTTTCCGCAAAAAAAAAAAATCCAAAGTCCGAGGTGCGTCTGATACGCAGGAACAAGTTTTTTTTAAATTTTTTTAATTCAGATTATTTGTTTTAATATTTTTTTTAAAGTGTTTATTTATGCCCCTCCACCTGGCACTGTGCATGGCAATGTTTCCAGTTCAGTCATATATGGTGTGTTGACTCACCACTCGGAAACTAGAACTGGATTTCTGTTTGAGTTTTAAAAACGACATTAGTACTATTATTTGTGATAGGTTCACAAGCACAAATTGAAGGCTTCAACTGCACCTCGCATTTAAATAGAGGTCCTTCCCCTGGCTTGCTGTCTTCCGGGTCGGCAACAAAAAAGGGGAGGTGTGTCTTATACACAGGTGCGTCTTATATAAACATGGAGATTATTAAATGAAAGTCCATGCATGAATTCTTACCCAGTATGCATCTGGTGGAGTCTTCTGGGTCAATGACCTTTCCCTCTGGGCAGTAACACATGACCCCTCTCCCAGGTATCACATGACATTCCTCTTTACATGCTGCCTTGTCACACATAGATAGGTCACCTGATATAATAGAGATGTAGATCAGTTTCAATTATAAAAATGTTTTGACAATTTGACTGCGTAAACATGTTATAGTTTTAGAATCAACATGCATGTTCCTTTCACACAGCCAAGCTTTATACATGTACCCTCCATGAGGCTGGTTTTACTGCTAGAGTAAGGCATGTCTAATGCTTGTAAAATCAGAACCACATGGGGAACTCAAATAGAGTATATAGCTTAAGGTACTCACACTGTACGGATGGACTTCAATTCGATTTTGGAAGAATTTGCAAGAACATTTAATATGAACATTGAAACTTAAAACCTTACTGATTCAGAATCTGAATAGTCATATGCCTAATAAGATCTAAATCTTAAGGCATTTCAAAGAAGAAAAAAAAAAAATGGCGTCAGATAATTAATGCGATTGTCAATGATTTGAAGCCGATTGGTAGCATAGTGCAGTGTGCCATGGCCATTGCGGACAAAGTTAATATAGTCTACTAGAAAGACATCATTCTATATTTACATGTATATGTATGTAACAAAAACATTGAATAAACTCCAAGATACACAGAGAGCTTTCATAGATAGAGTAACAAAACAATAATTCTAGAGATGATTAGGAAATGAGAAGTGAAAGGGTGGAGGAAAAACAATTTATGTACAGGTTCTATACAGGTTGTATGCTGTAATTGTTACGGTGTATACTTAAAGATAAAGTTGAGTTGTGGTCATGCAATTGCATTGTGAAAGAAACGTTGTGGAATCAACCAGAAGAGGTTGATCATCTAGCATATAAGAATTTGTGTGTATTGCAAGGTTCTGGAATCATCAAAATGATAAGAAATTTGGCCAAGTCTTGGTAAAGTTACAAACACTGTACACAGGAAGATGTTTATGGGACTACACGAACATGTGGAGTAAAAATCCCACCCGAATTTTTACGAAGTTACATGACATATTTAGAATATGAAGGCATTTGAAGAGCCATAATTTTCAGGGAACATGTCTTATCTGATGTTCTTCCACACTTGCATAATAAGAATGATAATGCTCACAAATTATTTTTCACCTCTTCCCATGCAGAACTCAACCTTCTCTTTAAAGCTTGATTTATCTTTCTTCTTTTTCTTCAAATCAGACATGAAAAGGTTAATAAGGTTACTTACAATCCAATTCATCCGATCCTCCGATACACTGTTGAGCTCCATCACACAGGTTATGTAATGGGATACACATAGTATGGTTCTCACACTGCCATTGATTCACCTCACATCGAAGCAATTCTAATATGAAATAGAAGAAATTGTGAGTAATATGGTGATCATTTTTTTAATATCAAGATTTCTATATGGAGCTAATGTACATGTTGATAAACTATTGCATGAATGCTTATCTTCTAATGAGTATGAGCTGTAAAAGAATCACAATGAAGAATACATTGTACATACATGTTATTCATCTCTAAATAAAATCCCCAAAATCACTTTGAAATTAAAGTAGCTCTGAAATACACCATTTATGACCAGGAAGTACAAAATCATAATAAAAAAACAGAATTTCTTAGTTTCAGAAAGATTAAAATAGAGGGGATTCTAAGCTTTAAAATGATGTACAACATGTCATATTTGGATGTTCATAACCTATAGAAAAAAAAAAGAATGCCCAGTTCTAAAGAATGTTACTCTAGAGAAAAAGACATTCAAAGTCTGTTGTCTATCGAGGCCCTCCTACAGTGAACATGTACTTGCAATGTATTGTACAAGGTGACAAACTGAGAATCAGAATTCTATTCTTTTTTCATTCTTTGAAGGGATTATTCAATGGTTCTAAACTTGGTACACCAGTTAAGCAAATCCTGTTTCTATCTTGTCTAGGTAATTCAATGCAACTGCCGACTTCTTCTAAGTTATGGGACAAGAAGTCACGGTCGTACAAAAATGAGCGCTACAGAAATTCAAGATTAGACAAACAAAGGACTACAAAACACTACCCACATTCTAGATTGTTTGTTGATTCCAAACTTTGTAATTACATACATCTGGTCAAGTTCAATCTATTTTGTTTTTGTTTAATAAAACTGTGGACCGATCAACATATTTTGAAATTGGCTGAAAAATGAAAAGTGACTTACGACAGTTGAACTCATCTGACTGATCTTGACAGTCAGCTATACCGTCACACTGCCAAGCATCAGGGATGCATTTGTTTTCATTAGGACATTTGTAATGAGTTTCTTATCTGCATACAGGAACTAAAAGAGAAGAGAATCATCAACAAAATACAGGGTTAAATCTAAACATACTTAATTATTGAAATCAAAGACATCTTTTTCTAGAGACTAATCTAATGGCCACAGTGATATTAATTGTAGTCCGTATATTCAGAAGAAACAAGTTCCTCCTGTCAGTCAACAGACACATAGAGTATTCCCAAGAAGTGTTGGCATTTCTTCATTACAAAAGAATAATATATAGGATTTACATGGTGCCAATTCCACTTAAAAATTAAATGCTCAAGGTGCACAAAATATCCATGTACTCTACATTTAAATGAGAAAAGGTGTTTGTCTTTAAACTCATAGGCTTCCAGCTAGAATAACATAAAGCAAATCAAATTGATCTGACTCACCCGCAGGATTTGTACAGTTATATTCATCGGTGCCATTGATGCAGTCTTCTTCTCCATCACACTTCCATGTTTCAGGAATACAGCGCTGTTCATCGCATTGAAATTCATGCATGTTGCATACCACTGGATGGAAAGCTGTATGGGTAATGATCAAATCATGAGTTACATTTATACATAATGTACATTTTCTGTGAGTCCTACATGGAGATATAGGTAGTTCATCTAGCAGAGCTGCGTACAGTGCTCACGGAGGCTCATTTATTCATTGAGCTTCAGTCACATTTGTTCTGCCTTACATGTACTTTAGTAAAGCAATATATCATCTAAAAACCAACCTCATTACTATCAAAAGTCAGGCATGTCTGTACTGACAGCTTTACAACAATTAACGGGTGTTTACAAAGTACTAGCTGATACTGCAAAAGAAAAATAAAAAAACTTACAGCACTTTTCTCTTTCATCACTGGCATCTTCACAGTTTTGAACTCCATCACAGACGAGATCAATATTGATACAACGTAGTGATACATGACACTGGAACTGGGTTTCATTGTCACATGAATATGCACAGTCTACTTCATCTGAGCCATCCCCACAGTCATCATCTAGAAGATCACAAAGGAGTGATTAAATGAAATAATTAGCATTCATGCAAACATACATGTATTTAGCATGATACACTTCATAATCAATTCTAGATTATTTATCCATACACTACCATATGTGTATAATAATGGCATGTACATTTCATGTGCCTCTGTTTTATACACGTATACAGTGATTCTACTTGATGGAAATCATGTTCATTAACAAAGAAAATTAGAAATTCTTTCATTCAACTCTCCGTCAAGGACTGGAACTCTCAATAGACAAAACTTATTCAATCTTTAAGGGACTGACTACTTCCCAAACCAAGATAAAAAGCAACATGGACTAAATAAAGAAATGTACACACTCCCCCAACCATTCTGGTCCCATTTGGTTCCTGATGGGACAAAGTAAGACCAAGAAGAAGATATACATACCTCTGTCACAACGCCATGTTATGCTGATACAAGCCCCATTAGCACACTCAAAGAGTCCTTCACGACAGTAATCTGCAGATAATACATGGAAAACAGGGTTTGAACAAATTAATATGATCCTACCAACAGAACAATACAATTATGTTCAATCGAATTAAATCAATCTGGTTTTGCATCTCAATTCCACTATGAAATATCCACAATTTTTGTGACTATCATAAAAATTGATATATATATCTCCTTTTCTTGCTTTTAATGAATTTTCTATTTCATACGTTTCTCAAGTATAAATGTAACTTGATTTAATCCTAGATCTTCTCAAGCTGTATCACAACCCTTCTTTCCTTTTATCTCTCTATTATTATCCAAGCTAATGATTCAGTCTTTCTGGCTTTCAGTTCTTGCATCTAAATATATTCAGAAACTTCAAATTTTTCTTCTCAAGTTTCCTTTCCTCACAATTTACCAAAGTAAATATCATCAACCTTTTAACAACTTCCTGCATTCTCTACATTAATCTTTAATGTCAACAAAGATATCAAATCAATGCATACATGTACATATACCTAAAGCTGTACAGAAATGTAAAAGAGATCATACTTACTGCAATCTTTTTCATCGCTATTGTCTCCACAATCATCCTCTTGATCACAATGCCATGATGTTGAGATACAGCGACCATTGTCACATTTGAATACATCAGGATCACAGGTTTTTTCTAGTTCAGGAGAGGAGTAAACACAGCTTCTCATAATTAATATCAGCTTTAACCTCACACACATGTATAAAGGTGACAGCTAATCTGCTGTATCAACCTTTAAATCAAGGTATTCTATTGTACTGCTTCGATACATAATTCTTTTTTTTTTGTTTTTTGTTATTCCATTCTCCTACAGACTTGAAGTCAAAGATAAATGAAAAATATGTCCTTTACTTATATTTGATATATTTATATATATATATAATAAGTTGACCAAAATAAAAAATTACAATCTGTAACTCTTAGATGTCTGGATGAAATTTGATTATAGCAAGACTGTAGCCTACTCTTGAAATATTGACTTACGAATGTGGCCACTGCATAGCTCATGAGTTTCATCACTGTCTCTGCTATCTCCACAATCATAATCACCATCACAAGTCCATCTCATGGGAATACACTTATTGTTTGGACACTGGAAATTGTTAGGTCCACAGGTCTGATTGTCTATATAAGAAAACAATATACAATTAAAGTCATTCAAGTTCAACTGGTTACATGCATCCACGTGTTTGGTTATTTGTGTGGTACAAACTCCTGGTTATGTATACAAAGTTATTAATTTCATTTCACTTTATGTTTCTTGTTGAGCAAAAGGGGTATTTTTGTTTAAACTTATAACATGCAAACATATTCATTTGTGGTAATGTCCATCAATGCAACATATAGAAAGTGATGTTTTTTACATCTCTAACATTTTATGCACAACACTCTTTATTTTCATTCATATAAATTGTTTGTATTCTGAACATTAAAAATTGATTTGACTGCACTAAATTGGAGTGTAACTTCAAATTTTTGAACAATAATCTGCGGTCACATGACTGTATTGCTGTACATGTATTTTAATGTACTTGTTGTTTAATGTGTACGTCAGCTTGTTATACAAACAGTAAAGCATAAGACGGGCAATTAGCAATGAAACAAACATGTATCAATTCATAAGAGATATCTACGCTACTTACAACAGCCACCATGAGTTTCATCCGTATTATCTCCACAATCATTATCCCCATCACATAGCCAAGTGTGTTCTATACAACGACCATTGTTACACTCAAACTCATCAGCAGATTTGGTACATCGAGAATAGCGGATATAATCAGGATCCTCTGAAAAGAACAATTTCATAGAAAACCGTCTTTAACATTGGCAGTCTATTGTGGATATGAACGATGTGGGCTTGATTTATACATATACAAGCAAGTATGTAAACACACTCTCCATCAACATCTTAGACTGCTGATCTGACATTTGCTACAGCAACAATTGTTTTGAATTTTCACGATCATCATCTACATTTATTCAACTCTGCATTTTCCATTCCCAAGGGGTTACTGACTTTGCTCCATGATGACACTCCTTGCCTTCATCCACTACTCCATTTAGACTAGTACCTAACTGCTTTAAATTGTCAAAGTATAGGGTTAGGTACAAGGTTGAAATTGTGTTTTAAGGTCGGGTGTAGGTTTAGGGTTAGCATTAGGTATAGTATTTAGTACGCGATTGAACTAAAGGAATTATTTTACTGTAAGAAATTGAAGAGAGAGCTATTGTCATGAATGGATGGACCTCCAGTAAATAATGTACACAAATGAAACAAATCATACTGAGCACATGCGTAAGTAAAAATAAACCATAGTGTTATCAAGTCAAGGTAAAAACAGTCGACAAATCATTATAATAACTGTCCAATGGCGATTAACCATCTACAGTACTTTTTTACAAACCCATCACCAACAATGCAATTAATCTTCATCTGTATCATGCGCGGAAACTACTCTGTTCAATTGCATATGTAATGATGAGAATTACTAGTATGAATGCCATAGAAATACAAGTATGAATGAAACTAACCGATACATTGTGTGCCATTGACAAGTTTCTTTCCATTCTCACACTGACAAACTTTTCCATCAGGAACAGGGAGACACAGATGCTCGCAGCCTCCATTCTTGATGCTGCATGCATTCGTACCTGAACAGAATAAATGTAAAGCACTATGAAGATGAGACAGACAGACACACACTAGTTTGCATGTTTGCATGTTTGCTAAAGATGCCAAGTCAAATTTGTACTACCTATAATTCACCTCTGACCATGCACCTTAGATTATAAACGATGTTCCTAAAGCCCACCCCACACTCTACGATCGTGCTGTGATCCAATTTTGTCAATGAAAGCCATCTTAAAGCTTTCAATGAACGCTATATGTTTCAGGGACTCAACCCCATATTAACTGAAAATTCTTCAGCATCAAGAATAAAAATTGAAACACCCAAGTATCAATTGTATTTCTTTATCAAACTCTTTGAATCTTTGTTCTTCTTTTCCTCTTGATTTTTAATCCCATCTTTGAAATGTATCATACTAATAACTAATGTCAAGGGATAAAGTAGAACTTACCTTTTTGTGCATTAGCATCATAGAGCTTGAGTTCAAAGACTAAGCCACCTTTACGCAGTGATACAGGTGTAGGAGTCTCCATGGTAGTGTCATAGCGATAGATAAACCCTGTACGGTACTCTGACCAGAAGAGGATGTCTTTATAGTGAGTGATACCAAATGGGTGATTCAGCTCTGGTTGAGGTTGGATTGTCACTGTCTATATCATACAAAGGTAGAGAAGACCGTCAAATTAATAATTGCTGCAAATATATCTATACTAGCTAGAAGAGCCAATGCCAAAAAGAGTTTTAAAAAATGAACAAAAAACAAATAAACATAATGATTCAGCTTAACAATAATTGATTGATTGATTGAATGATTTTTATTTCATTTCATATAACAATTGTTTGAACAATAAAGAATACAGTTGACAAGGTAAGATCAAAATTATGAAATGAAACAGGAACCTACTGGAAAGCAAAGCTTGTTTTTGTACATTGTAGGTTCCCAAGAATAAATATAATATAATCTGAACATTATTATCATAAATCATTTTAAAGTGTCTTAATAATCACAGAAAATAGATATAATATAATAACTTATTTTCGTAAACCATTTTAAAGTATCTAAATATTCAACAAAAAACAAACAAAAAACAAAAAAACAAAAAAAAGCACAAAGGACAGGAAAATTACATAAAAGGATAAGACAAGACATGAAAAAACAAGCCATAACATGACAAGATAAACAAGACAGGGTGGGACAAGACACACAGCAGGACATGACAGGACATGACAGGACAAAACAACACACAAACAAAGCTGCACACAACAGAAGTTAGAAGAGGGAGAGAGGGAGAGGGAGAGAGAGAGTGAGAGAGAGAGAGAGTGAAACAGGGGAGATGTGAGAAGTTTAACCTGTAGTAGACATATATTTTTGTATTAAATTCTTTTTGAACACTCTACTAAAACTATAATATGTGGGTTATTTCTAACTGAATCTGAAAGAGAGTTCCACAGTTTTGGACCTGAAAATACAAATGATTTATTTGAGAGCAAAGTTCCTTTTTTTTTTTGTAGATAAAAAAGCTCGGCAGACCGAGTAGGATAGTGATGAATATTAGCATTCTTTGAAAACATTGTATAATCTAGATGGAATTTTGACTGCGCGCAGTCGAAAATGATGCCTCCGCCATAGAGCAATTTTTAAAATTCAAGTTGATTGTAATCCATCAGTCGGTTTTTTAATGATTATGCACTCACAAGCTTTTTATAGGCATACATAATGAGCCCCATGACCTTTGACCTAGTGACCCCAAAATCTAATCAGTTCATTGGCTCTGCAAGATACATACATGTACATGACCCAAGTTTGGCAGGAATCCATTGATTGGTTCTTGAGAAAAGGCGATCAGGAGCTATTTTTTTAAAACATAATGAGCCCTGTGACTTTTGACCTACATGTAGGTGCTCCAAAATCTAATCAGATTGTCTTCCTATGGTGATACACACTATCATTAAGATTGAAGTTTAAATCTCCAGTGGTTCTTGAGATATGATAACAATCTCAATGTATGGAATTTCATAAGTAGACCTCTGTGACCCTTGACCTTTGACCTACGTGCTCCAAAATCTAA
>BEXV01002495.1:0-27283 GCA_003118195.1 Hemicentrotus pulcherrimus
AGGGATTCTGGGATCGGTGGAGGCCCATTGGCACTTGCGATCTAAAGATAGAGGCATGGAAATTCAATGTAAATCTAAATGGAAATGACATACATGTACATGTCAGAGAAAAGTAAATTACTAACAATGCTACATGTTAATTTTCATTCCATTATCATATCTCATTAATTGCAGTTACAGCTTCTAATCTCTTAGATAAACATCTGAAAGTTATCTTTTGTTAATTTTATGGCTAAAACCGAGTTCTGCATAGAAGCAATGTTTTACAGAGCATGTAATCTAGAACATCAAATTGGCAATGACCCTACATAGGAAGCATTCTGCACAAATTTAACTCATCTTTACATCTTTTTTTCCGATATATTTAACCATCTGTTTTGTTCATCCTTTTCTAAAAAAACCAACTCCATGATGCCATATACTCCCGGCCCCCCACTAAGTGTTATTTAGGGTATGCGTATGCATGTTCCCTCCTTTTGAAAACACCCACCTAAGTCCGGTGTGTAAAGTCAATAAGGGCCGGATTTTTGTGTACTACGAGCTGGACTTTGGTGCGTGAAAAGTACCCCTTTACCGGACATTTTGGGAACACGCATGCGGTCCCTCTGACTCAGGAGTGGGGGGTGGGCATATACTTTAAAACATTGATCATCTATGATAGAAGACATACCTTGAAGAGGAGTTGGTAATGGTTGGATATCGCTTCGTTATTCCATGGTGGTTTGGTGGTACACATCTCAATGATACAGCACCCTACACTCCAGATATCACAGCTACGACCGTACGGCTCTCCTCTCAACACCTGCATGATCACAAGAAACACAAACAGATTAATAAATAATACCATGGCTTTAAATAAATTGAACTTGAATCCAAAATGTAGGTTAAGTGCACAACTATAGACTTCACACAAGCGAACACCATGCACACTTATCTTTTTCATCGTACTCACAGCCATATAAGTAATATTGGGCTTTTTATATTTGTTTACTTATATCTCTAACTTGTTTTTATACAGGGGATGCACATTTTCAACATAAGGTATTCCTCCATCGGGCTCTGTATCAATATTGGTAATAATTTCATTTAAAAAAAGTCATAATAATCTTGTAACAAAGCTTAACTCTGAAGGGAGCATACATTAACAAAATTTATGGTATCCTTAAAGACAAAATTTCAAAAGAGAAAACAAAAAAACGAAAATTACCTCTGGAGCCATGAAGGAGATAGTGCCTAGGAATTGACCTTTGAACTCATCAGTCCGTGTGATGTCAGCATTCATCTTGCCTGCTGTACCCAGGTCGGCTATCCTCAGGTGGTGGCCAGTGCTATCCATCAGCAAGTTGGCCCCTGAATCAGAATATGCGACAGAAAACACAATGCCATTAGTTGAGTAATATGTTATAAGACACTAGGTCTTTTCTAAAATGAAGTTAATTTTGTTTCCAGTAGTAAAACTCATACTTTATAAGATAACTTGTGCAGCACATGACTAATATCTGCCTCAATAGTTTACTGTGATGGAAAAACAAGGTATAAAACAAAAACTGGAATATAATGCATTCCTAACAAAAGAAGGACTTAAGCACACACTTTAAGATACAGCATTCAATATGCCAGATTAGGACAAAATGAAAGCCACACTTCACTATTTGTAGCTACTTGCGCCCTCTATATACCTAACAATGCCTAATCGGTGACCATTGGTCCCCCATTGCATGATCCTCTTTTTCTTATGTTATTTGAGAGCCGAGTTGATTAGATAACCACCTGTCCAGTGACCTTGCAGGGTGGACTAATCCCGATCCTTTACACTAGTATAGATGGCCTTTAAAGGCTGGTATATATATATATATGATCGACTCTCACCTTTAAGGTCTCTATGGATGACCCTGTTATCATGCAGATAAGCCAGCCCCAGGCACACCTGGTGTATGTACTTGACCGTCACCGCATTGCTAAAGGCACCAAAGTCCTTGAGCAGCGTGGACACCGCTCCACCCGGCATCCATTCCACAAACACGTTGAAGTGGGCGTCGTGCTGCGTCGCCCCCATGAGGCGAACGATGTGCGGGTGGTCAAAGGTGGCCATTAGCTTGATCTCTTTGATGATCTCCTCCATGGTATCTTCCTGGTCTCCTGCGTTGTTGCGACAGAATGATATCTAAGGTGGAAAAAAAGGACGTAGGCAAGAGGGTGGTCATTACAACTTCTAGGTTATATTACATGGAGCACAGAGACGGAGCACTAGAGAAGTAAATAATTTGATAAAAATGCCTACCTGAGGAGGATATTTTAAATCTGTGATTATTAAAGCTCATTCCTACAATGAGGATGTCCAGAATATAAGATGCCAGCCAGCTATTCGTATTAAGCCATACAACCCCAACATCACTGGCATCACTCCTTTCAGGCAATAGTTATACATGGAGCTGTTAAAGAAGGCTAGAAAATTGCTGACCTTTCTTTGATTAACTTAATATCTCGGTAGATCTAAATTAATCAGCTAGATTGCAGTATGGACCCAGAATCTGTTGATTCATTCCAGAACCCTCATCGACCATTGATGTTTGATTTTTTGAGCACGTACCTGTTTGACAGCCATCAGAGTGCCTGTCTTGACATCCCTAGCCATGTAGCACGATGAGAAAGCACCCGTACCTAAGATAGCACCCTTTGTCCAATCCTGGGACTCTGTGTATTGCTTTGATCTTGGGCTCACCACACCATCAACCTCCTCTATGGAATTCTGTGCAAGAGACAGAGAGGTAATACAAAATTACATAATAATTTCTTATGCATTTAATATACCTATTACTAACAAAACAGAATACTATTAGCTTTAAAAATGTTCATGCATGGGTATTTAGTCGTTCATGAAGTAGGCAACTTAGCGAAAGCCTCAGTGTGCTTCCCTCTATATACCCATGCATAAGCAAATTGCATGCCTCTCAAAAAATTGGATTAGACTCCTGTCTCAGTGCAAACATTTCAAAGCTAAATCTACACTGTATGTTGTGAAATAACTACACTGCTCAAAATTTACTTTGAAATCTAAGATACATCCTAGCATTCTTGTGTATTAATTTAGTTTATTTTTCAGTCTCTTTTTCAATTCATGCACATATTATAATGAACACCATTTTTTATCTCAGATCTCTTCATGTACATTGTTTTTTAATCTTGAGAACAAAAATTGCCTTTACCCTGTGATCTATCTTGATGATAACATCTCCATCCCTCTCTGTCCTCAGCCCTGGCACACATGGTAACACACACTGAGTATGCATGGATGCTTCCATGGCAATAGCTAAGGCTTCTGCTTCTTCTGCCTCCACCTCATCTTTGCAGTTCTTGGAGCCAACACCCGGCAACGTGAAGTCGAAGGCGGCCATTCTCTTCTTAGGCGAGGATGCCACTTCGGACTTGAAGCAGATGGGGTTATCACAGGGTGTGGTCGGAGAGGCTGATGATAAGTCAGATAGGTCGCTAACGTTCGTTTGCTCATTGCTGTCTGTTCTTGTTGGAAAGCAACCATCTGCATTGTCTCTCAGAGAAGGTCTCGATGATGTAATTGCATAACCATCTCTTCTTGACGATACGTCAGTGTTTTCTGCAGCACAAGGAGAATCCCGATTATTGGACAGCATCCCATTCCGTCTCCCATCTCTCTCATCATCACACACTCCTCCTTCATCATGACCACGCACAGCAGCATCCTCTCTCTCCCTCGCCGCCTCATCTTGAGCACCTTCATACTCATCGAGGATCTTCTGGAGTCGGCGCAACATCCGGCTGCCCACCTCCCGAGATTCCAGCGTCCTCATCATGTCGCAAATCCTGGCGAACCCCGAGGCATCCGCTACTAGGATCTTCGCCACGGTTACCGATACCTTCTTAGCGATCTTGCACATCCTAATATGGCTGCTGTTGAGGTAGGAGGACACGCAAGTTGCTATGGAAACCAGACACTCGATCTTGCTCGCTTTCTCCACTTCAGAACCGTGGTCTTCGGCGATGACGAAGCGCTCCGGGAAGTCGGAGAAGACTCTCTCCAGGACACAAAGACATCCCAGGATGTGTTGCCACGGTGTCTCTTCAACGTTGATCTGGATGTCGCTGATGAGACACGACAGGACATAATCCAGGCTGCCCAGTCCTATACAACCTGTTGGTACACAAAAGATAGGAGGACGTTAAAGGTAAAGACCAGTATTGGAAACGCCCCAATTTCAAAAATTGAAATGGAAGCTCTCATTAACAATCATGTGAAAGAATAGGTTTTGACTAATACATGATGATACAAAATTTGCCGGGAAACCGCCTACTAATTCATATATTTAGAAAATTGGTTTCTCTCATGGTCTGTGAGAGATACAGGGTAGTCCCATATACATCTTTCTGTGTATAGTGCTCGTAACTTTACGAAGAATGGGCCAAATTTCTTATCATTTTGATGATTCCAGAACCTTGCAGATGCTAGATGCTAGATGATCAACCTTTTTTGATTGGATTCCACAACGTTTCTTTCACAATGCAGTCGCATGACCATAACTGGTCTTTACCTTTAACATGGTTTCTTTTTTTGAAATACATTGCAATTTGTTGAATAAGTATATGGGTTTCAGAGAATTCAATACTGTATTTAAAGCTGACAGCACTAGGATTTCTAAGGATATGAACTTGAAACTTACTTGAGCAGGAGAGTTCTTTGCTGACTGCTAGCTCTCCGGAATCCCCTCTGGCGAGTTCAAACATGGCTGACACAGACAGCTGAGCTGTACGTCTGTAAGGAAGCAGGCCAGAAGCAAATAGACATTAGCACATGAAACTCATAGAAGATTAATTGAATGATAACAATAGATCTATACAAACATTGGTAATTCTTAAGACATTAATCAGCAAATGTTTCTATATGTTTACAAAATATGATATAACAAAAATACAAATGCATGATGAAAATCTTGTCTTGTCTTCTTTGAAATGCTAGAGCATCGCAATGGCAGCACAGCTATAGCCGGAGCAATAATCTCCAAGTTTGGAAGCCCTTAGTGGTTCTAATAAGCGCTATATACAAATTGAGTATTATTATTATTATATAAAGTATACACAGAGTATGATTCCTAAATGAATCATGGATCTACTAATTATTTCTCTGTACATTCTAGAACTTATGATTAAAACTGCAAATTTGAAGTGAAAGTAACATACCTGTTGCCATCTGCGCTTTTGACCAAGATGGCCGACATGACAGGCTGTAACCACTTTCTCAGCTGGGCTTGTTGGTCTTCAGTACTACAGTGTGAACACATCAAGAGGGTTCGTAGTACTCTCTGTTTGAAATCAAAGTACAGATGAAAAGTTGGTGAATATATGCATTGGTGTGAATTATGCATCAGCAATTGACTTGTACCGGTATACAAAGTTTAACAAAATAAAGACGTATGAAATATGACCCCCTTGTACAAGGTTTGAGTGAGAACATATTTGTGCTTTAGAATGAAAATAAAAGACTATCTATACCAGATATGGCATTTTAAATGATCTCCATTTCAATGATCATTAGCTAAAACATTCAATTTCTTAAAACAATAAGAGATAAATAAACCAAATTTATACATACTGAGAAACTAATGCATCATAAAATTTGTCATCATTTTAATTTGCTAGGAAAGAAAATTGCATCAATTGTATACAAATCTGGGGGACTTGATCACTTGAGAGATAATAAAAACTCTACATACATCAAGGCAAATACTTGATCATGATTCTGTTAAGGCATTATCTGCATTAAAAAGCAGCAGCAATACATGAAATTCAAAAGAAGTCATGATGATCATTATCTTATCATTACTCACCAATGCTGCTACATAAACTTTGTAGACTGGATCAGAGCATGCCATGGCAACCATCATGAAGCCAGATTCCATGGTAATCATGTCTGCCTGAAAACACTGTTCACACGTCTCAACGTCGTGAGGCTCATTCCCTCTGCCGTCCCTGCCCTGTTTCAGCTTGGACGCGAGCTGCTGACTGAGCGAGTGGAGGGTGTTCTCACGGATGCCCCAGTCACGGGAGAACATGGCTTCGACGAGGCTGTTATCAAAGGCCTAGAGGTGATATGACAGTGAAAATGAGATATTAACATAAGAAATCTTAAAGATGTACAACATATATAATGACTACTGGACTTTCTGTCAATCCGTAACTTCAAGTATACTGCACTTATCAAAAAGGAAATAGACAAGCATGTAAGTCAAGCAATTCAAATTCCCCCTATCTTCCACAACAAATAATTCAGAAGTATTGTTGATGTTTTGTTTTGTATTCATCATCAACATCATCCTTATCAACAAATACATAAATAACATCAAGAATAATACCTTATGAGTTACAGGGAAGTACAGATTTAAAAAGATAAGAGCAATTTGCTAATACTTAAAAAAAAATTCTTGTTCTTAAATCCTTGATTATTATCATTCATCATCAATACCTCTTTCCATCCCTCTTTCTTCTGCTGGAACGTCTGGAGTCTACTGCTCTCCATGATACCGGCCTCCTCTTCTACCGGTCCCTGCTCCGCGGAGGGATGAGGGGTGGATGATGCTGCCCCAGCTCCGGCCTGGTTCTCATGGACGCAATCTGCCCAAATAGCTCGGCACAGAGGGCACACCATAGGCTCCTGTTGCCTCTTGCACTCTCCCTCCCCTAGAAAAAAAAGTTGGTTGAACCATGAAGCATTGGTACAAGATATAAAGTCTTTCCAAAGTATGTAGAGTCGGGCTCAAGTAGGTATTGTACAATTTTTCTGGGTTCTGTTTGATCTATGTATAGCTTAACACAACTTCTGTAATAAATATCACTCCCTCCCCTAGAAAAATTCGAACCATAGAGGTGGTTTGGTAACATCCAACATTGGCACAAGGTAGTCTTGCCAAAAGTATGAGGAGTCAGACTAAAATCGAGTAGCTATTGTATAAACTTTCTGGGTTCTGTGAGCAGCTATATGAACAGCTTTAGCCTAACTCGTATTACAAATAACATATACTTTTGGCGCATTTCTATGATAGGGTACTAAAACGATAAGTACAAAATTTCTAAAAGAAGGAGTTTTAAACTGTTCTTCAAGTTTTATCCATTATACATGTAGGTTATTAGAAAATATTTGTCGAACTTTGGTCCAAGAAAAGAGTTGAAAACGTTTGAAAGCTACAGCTAGGTGTTCCTGTGACACTTTGTTTATAACTGAGGGTAAAGTGAGAGAAGGAAAGATATTAATGAGTGGTACCATATTTATGGGGAGTACTTACATATCGCTACACAGTGGTGATGTAGCTTGTTGTGGCAACCATTCTTGCATTCCACAAGACTCTCGCCCTCTACCATATCAAGTAAGCAGATGGGACACAGGTCCTCATCCTCCCTGGACAGTCAAAGACAAAACAAGCAAATATTGTTACACATATATTTTTATATAAAAAATGGAATAAGTGATCTATTTAGAGTCAGAAAGATGGTGCCTGTATGCAAAATGACATGAATTAATAATCTTACTCGCATAACCAATGGAGGTAGTTACTCTTTTTTAAACAATACCTGTACTTGGCACTATGACCCTCATCCAAACTCTCTCATTCTTTCTATTTTTCTTGAGTGCCTCGGAATAGAATCATCTAGATAAACGGTGCTATATAAATTACTATTATTATTATTGTTATAATAAACAAATATATGCCTATTCTCTTCATCAGACATATATGTCTCTAATTGACTGTGCTGATGAGCTAAATGAAGATACTATGTACATACATGCAATAACTTTTGTAACAACTTGTTGGGAAATACATTCGAACATTGACAAAATAGGTCAATTTCTATGTTTATAAAGTTAATAATGGTATTATGGGCTGCTGAGAACCAGAAGGGCATTGATGTATATATATATACTTAAAACCCTTCTGTCTTTGAAAATAACAGTACCGTATTTGCCGGTGTAAACGCCGCAGTATTTTTGGGAGAGAAAAAATCTAAAAGTCGGGGTGCGGCGTATATACGGCAACAGAGTAAAAAAAAATAAAAAATCAAGCCTAAACCAGCACAAATCTGCACATATGGGACTACGAATGGAACAATAACTATACCACTATGGAACAGGACATTTCCACACATCTTACCGACAATTTTACCTTGCATTGTTGACATGAAGACGCATATAATCTTCCAAAAANATATACTTAAAACCATTCTGTCTTTGAAAATGACAAAATATGCAGGTCGCATCTTCTCTCTCTCTGTATAATGTATAATTAACTTTATGACCTCATCTCTCATACTGAAATGCAATCCCCCTTTTTTTCAACAGCCTATGCTATTACTACTTCAGGTGCATTCAATTGCCATTCTTTATTGGCATTTACAGATGCACCATTTTCCATTTGTACTATAGTTTTTACTTTCATATTTTCATTATATTTTGAATGTTGTTATGTCAACTTACATGTATATGTAATTTTGGTATTGTTATCTATAATGATATTCCATCTTTTATCTTTGTATATATTGTCATGATGGTGAAAATAAATGTCAATTCATTTACCTTTGGTCACTACTGCCTGTAGATGGGCAAGGCGAGCTTGGTCGGGGAAGGTGCGATGTGGATGGACTCTGGGATGACCTCCGTGACCTTTGACTTGACTGACTGGGAGAATGCTTTAATTTCTTCTTCTTCATAGCTTCATATTTGGCAAACAGCAACTCCACCTGAGGTAGTAAAATTAATATATTCTGTTTTATTTTTTTCTCCCTTGTATGAAAAAAACACTCCAAATTGTAATGTTTGACATTTAGGTCAAACTGGTATGTATATCTTCAATTTTTCTCTCAAGAAATGACACTAATTGATTTCTCCTTCTCTCCCCCCGTTCAGTCTCATTTTGCTTTAACGTTTGCTTTCCAAACCCCCACCCCCTTTCCCTCTCTCTCTGTCTGTCTGTCTGTCTGTCTCTCTCTGTCTCTCTCTCTCTCTCTCTCTCTGTCTCTATCTCTCTCTCTCTATCCTCGTCTCTTTCTCATTTTAACCATCCCCTTCTCTTTCAGGTACAGAACATTAACTTTCCCACTGCCCCCGCCCTTTTGTTTTCTTTGTTTCTCCCTCTTTATCCTTATTATGAAACAATGAAAATACCAAATCCTAATGAAGGGACCATACATATATGACAACAACATATAACATCTTGAAGATCATGCAAGTTACATGTATAACACTGATACAACACTGATGCCTACCTCAAAATTTTTCAGGGTTCTGTTCCACAGAAGGTTGTCATCCTCGGAAACCTGGAACACTCGTAGCATGACAAAGAGAAGATGAACACAGAAGGGCCCCTTACCACAGTTGCAATTCTGAGAGAAAATGAGATCAAAAATTATAATTTTATTGTCATCGTTGTCGTCTTCGTCATCAGCATCGAAGTCGTCATCAATTTTTTTTCAATCTTATTATCATTTTTATAATTATTATTACTATTACTATTTTTATAACAGAAATTATTCCAAGCAGAAAACACCAAGGTCTCTGAAATTTATTCTAGAGTAGTAGCATCGGTCATAAGTTATAAATATGAACATGAACACAATATTATATTATCCTCTTTCAATCAATTTGGTGTACATAGTTGACAACACAATACAAGACAAAATATATTGAGAGAAACTTAACCAAAGTGCATTTTTACACAGGTGTTATCCTTTAGCTCCATTATCATTTGATGCAATAACTTTCCTTAGTCATAGTGGTTATCACAAAATGAATTTTGTCATCGCCTTTGTTGACCCAAACACTCCACCATGATAATCCATATATTAATCAGTCACATCATTACTTTCAAAAACCATATATTAGAATTAATAATGACAATATCATGACACAGAACAGTTATCCATGACACAGAGCCAGGCAATGAAGAATAGATGCTCCAAATTTCCATATTTCATATTTGCAATAAAAAATGACTAGTACGTGTTGACACTGCATCATCTGTGTACACATTCGTTCAAATTGGCAGAAATTGCTCTAAAATGCCCTTGAGATCTGAGCGTGGCCTGCTAGAAATGCGCACAAAATTAATTACAGTTGATATGCATCACGCCCAGAAGGATATGAAAATAATAACAGAGCTGATAACTGATAAGATTATTAAATCCCTACTGGCCTTTAGCTGGCCTGTAGTCAACATGGAAGCCATATAGTCACTTTGGCATCCCAAATTAGATTTTTATTTTCTTGTTAAATCATGAGATCTAGAAGCCATACAAGGGGAATGTATTAAAGTAGAGAGATAAACATGACCATGGAGTAAACAGTGTACAATGTCAAAGAATACTTTGAAAAGCGTTAACTGGAATAGACCTATTTTAGAATAGGAGTACTGAAACATAGGGTTGGAAGTAATTAGTCTATCATGATGTTATATTATTGTATTTGTATATTTATTTTTTCTTTACAATCTCATTTCAGATGTTGCTTTCAAATGATTACAAAATTAGGAATATTACAAAAATTGATAAGTGTCAATTCTAGCACATGTTAAAAGAAATATAAACAGGTTTTCAAATAGCATCTTTGTTCTTCACAGTGTAAGCAAATCTACAATACTAGCACACCGATTTCACTAATAAGAGGTATGATGATTTAAGAATTTAGATGATGAAGTAATAAAATAGGAATCTATTTAGTTTCTTACCTGTGACCCAATGGTGACCTTGTACTTGTGATCCGGTGAGTCTCCACCGATAAGGAATGAGTTTGGACCGCTCTGAGTAAGGAGGAAGAGTCTCGCGTGAAGCGCCCTCTCCACACGCTTCTTCAGAACTCCGACTGCCAGTGTGAACAGACAATCGTTGTTTGGTGATGGCACCCTCCTGTGGCCGCCCGTAGGAGAGCCCGGTCTGGAACCCTGCGTGAATTGAGAGAGAAAATATGCTCCAATCAATCACAATGCAAAAGTGAAAAGGAAACATATAAACCAACAGAACACACACAAATGACCAAATAAGAAGAGAAAACTTTCTTTTGAACAAGGCAGCTTTAAGGTGGTGAGAATAACTGGAAAGTGATAATAAACTAGCAGTCTTACAACATTGATGGAGAACGGAAGTTGAAACTTACAGAAGGAGAAACATATCCCCTGTGTCTTGGGATTCTAGGTGATGTGGGCGAAGCAACTCTGTTTACAACCTGAAAAGAAATGAAATGTAATTTAGTTCAATACCATGGTTAATGTCTTGCCTATCAGTTCTATACTGTAAGAAAAGTAATGTTAAATATTTAATAGAAAAATAGCATGACAATTGTTTGAGAATCATTGCAGCAATGTGTATTAAGCTTCATTGAATGGTAACCTGTATCTACTGTATCCCACTACATGTATATTTCAATTTTTCTCTTTTTCTCTGTACTCCTGTCTTTTTTATCATATTTCTCATTCTCTTCTTTCTGTCTTTGTTTGCTCTTTGTCATTTTCACCCTCTCTCTCTCTCTTCTGCTCTCATTTCTTCTCTCCTTCTTTCTTGCTTAAAAAATTCTACTCCCCCTTTTCTCCCTCTCCCTATCTCTCCCACCATCTCTCCCTCCAACCTCCTCTCTCTCTCTCTCTCTCTCTCTCTCTGTCCCTCCTTCCCTCAATCTCTTCCTCTCACTCCCTTTCTACCTACCTGCTTAGTGAAAGGTGACTCCTTGCCATGTGATGAAGGAGACTGCGACCTCCGAGGGAGAAGAGATCTGGGTCTCCCAGCTGAGGATGATGATGATGCGGATGATACCGGTGGTGGAGGTGGGGTGGACGAGGCTGACGAGGACCCATCGACAGGTGATGGTGATGAAGGTGGTCTCGCAACCTACGCATCAATAAATGGGAAATATCTTAAAAGTGTTTGATTATATAACATTCATAGTGTACAACCCTGTACATTTTGTATGGATTGTATACCCAAGAATAACTTCTTGGTATACCTTATTTTCCTTTGCTTATAGCTTTAGGGAGGCAGGGAAAAAATTTATATTTTTATTCGGGGGCTACTTTTCGAGCTTGCCTGCATGAAAATAGCACTCTAAAATTTGTTTTGCATTAAACTCTGTGCAAATTTATGAGTGCTCTTTTCTGATTTTCGGGGGCTCTTTTGGGCATTTCGGGGGCGAATTCGCCCTGAGCCCCCATGTATTTTTTTCAATGTAGGGAGGGAAGAAAGCCAAAAATATTTTGTCCCTTGTTTATAAATTCCATGTACTGTGGAGAAAAAAAATGCTGCAAGTACATGAGCAACGGAAGTGATACAATCAATGTTATGCATTCTTGGAATGTAAATTCATTTTATCTGGAAATGACTATACTTTAATCAGACTACACATAACATGTACATTCAAGAGGAAGAGAATAAATGGAATAACATAAATCAGACTTTGTACTCTTTTATTTGACCACATTTGTTTTATATCTGGTAATGAGTAAGGAGCATTTTATGACACACAATGAGTTTCGCACTTGAAATGAATCTCTTATCCTCTTAGTCGATAATACACTACACACAAAGAAATAGAAATATTCCTACTCTCTACACAATTTATCTTCTGATTTCCCTCTTTTCCAGCTGCAGTCCAAGGCAACAGGACTTGCATCATTTCCTATTCTTTATTATAACTGCAAAAAGTGCTGAAAGAACACCTCTTTGATTGCTTTTAATCTGCTATGACCTAACGTACAGAACACCTGCCGGCTAGTGCTATAACAACATGTATTACCCTTCCATTGTGCCAGTTGGAATAAGTACTGTATGCTTTTTTAACTTATGAGAGCTGCTTTTAGGGAGATTAAGATATCCTTCAGAGCGATTTATAATACATTTAAAGGGAATACATGTACATGTACATACATTTACTTTGTAATTGTTAATGAACATGTTACATAATTGTCCTAAATCATTTTCTTTTTTCTTTTTTACTACTGGCATCCACTGTACCATTAATCTTGTCCAAAAATATATATCTAACTTTGCTACATTGAATAAAGCGAATTCCTCAAGGCATTACCAGTATCTTTTACAATTTTCTTTTTTTTATCATTTCAAATGTTTTTTTGTTTTTTTTTAACATCACAGTTTTCCCAAAGCTCATTAAATTATTTTTTGCAATAGTTTTACAGAATTACATGATACATCACTCACAACTAACATGGATTTTTTTTCTCATAATTTTTATTATCATCATTATCATTATCTATTATTTGTTGCCCCCCTGAAAAAATTAACAACTCTTACCATTGGTCCTTTTGTTCTGGGGGCATCTCCTCCCTCTCTCCGTACCCCAGGCTTGGCCCTCAGCTTCTCCCTGATGGCATTCTTCTCCAGAGGGTCGTCTAGTTTGGACATCCGATTCATCTCTTTATCTGATGATGATCTGTAAATTGGCAACAGAAGATAAAGGTGAACCATGAGTATAAACAAACTATTTTATGGTCTTAATGGAGAAGAAACTAAAATTGCAACACAAAGCTACACATTAAAAATAAGAATGTTACATTTCCATACTACAAGTTGTTGAACAAAAAAGTAGAAGTAATAAAAAGACAAGCTTTGCACATTTACCGGTAGGCAAAAACAGCATTCCAAAGAATAACAATTAGGGGAGATGGTACATGCATCTAAAATTTTCAAAATCTATTGAAAGTATACTGTTGTTTTGATTACTTTGAACTTTGCTTATATTTCTTTTGTTGTGGTGGTGGTGGTGGTGGTGGTGGTTGCTTTTGTGTAGACCTACAGTACCATAAGTATACATATTTTTTAGTGCAACCTAACACCAAAGATATGTAGACAAAGTCTAATATTAATTAACACTCTACACATTACCATACATGAACACAGTAGGTAGCCTGAAACATGCATTAATAATTTCCTTTTTTTTTAATACTATAGAACACAAGATTCATTTGTAAGCTTTTCAAATAAACAATTAACTCCATGACATTGACTCATCTGTGCTAAATACCAATATCAATGACAATAGAGAAGGACATTATCAAACAAAATGTCTAAAGTCATAGGCGTTGACGAATAAGTCATACTTCATGATAATAATGTGAGCAAGTTACAAACACAGATCTCTTCTTCCTCGCAAACGGCGATTACATGTACATACTGAGGGGTTTCATACAAATCATACAGATATGATCTACCAATATGTATGCCTCTGCCAAGATCTAAAAATAGCTGCCCTGGTTACTATGACTACCGGTAAACTCCTATCAAATCAACAAACCGCTTTGTGTGTACACTGTACATGTAGTCTTTGTCGTAGTCAAATTACTCGCGAGTTGTAGAGTATGTACAGTATATCATTTTTTATCCTCCTGGCTAGTCCTCATTCACATTTCGAGCAATGAAAAATGATTTTGTGTAACTACATGCCAAATGATGTTGTCAGTACTGGTATGCACTGTAACAGCCCAGTAATTAAACAAAATGTATAGAGATAGCTCTTTCCAGTGACTGGAAGGGTCTGATATCAAACACTACCAACATTTTGATCGCGTGCTTCTCGTTAACAATAGAGGCATCTGGCAAAGGGTTGCTTGAATTGAAGTGGTAAAGGTATTAATGACGTACACACCACACGCGACTGCTACTTGTGAAGATTTGTATTTACATGTATTTGTAAAACCCCCCTAGAGGAAAACATCTATGCATGGAAATATCAGTGGGGAATTTGTGCTCTTTTACATGCTCTTGCACAGAATGCAAATTAAATTTATTTTCTGAAATCCAAACCTTCTTTTTTTTTTTTTTTTAAATACATGTGTCATCAGATAAAAGGCATTATTTGTTTATGTTTATTAGAAAAGACTAGAGAATTATCAGTGTACATGTATGGGTTAAATTTCACCAGGAATATATGATTGAAATTTCATTGAATTTGATCTTCTGCGTAGATACACCCTGTAGTTGTATCATATATATTGTTGCCTATAGTTGCAATCATTCTGAGTGAATATAGATACACTAACCATTGCATTCAAGATGTCAAGAATAAACATTTATAGAAAGGAGGAAATTACATGAAGCATAGCAGTGAATGATAGTTTTGTTCTCATCTCGTTTGGGGTTTTTAGTGAAAAGAGAGATTTCCTCCATACATGTCCGGCATATTGAATAGAGCTCCTTTTTTGAGTCTGTGGCTTTACCAGGTTAAACTATTGATCTTCCTCATTTTTCACAATTAATGCTAGGAATTTCTTCCAATTAATTTTCATTTTTCTCTCATTTGCTACAATGCCATACAAATACTTCCAGTATACATGTTAATGGAATACATGTATCTTCTATTGAGAGCCAGGGAGACATTAATGCACTGCTGTATACATGCACATTCAGGCCCTGCACTTGTGACAGTATGCACACAATCTGGGGAATATTATTTGTGTTCGGTTTTGTGTTAAAATTCACAAACATCATCTTCTAATAAGCTCAATTAATTTCAAAAAATTACACCAAATCGATATGTATTTCTACATTTAACCAACACTGTTGTAAAGTATGCTTGAAAGTTTAAAAGTACCAGAAATCTTTTCTGATTCTTCTATTACATGTAAATGTACATTGTATATATGCATTGTACTGTACAGTGTATATGACTGCCCTACAACACTACTGTATTACTCATACATTTACTAACAAAAGTACTTTACCAGGGGTAACCATACCCCCATGCCGAGATGAGTCACTATATAATCCAATCAATATGCAACTCAAGTGATCATGAGGTATCATTCAGGCAGTAATGACTTTAATGCATGTCCAGTTAATTATTTTATGTATGTTCTGCATAACGTACAGGAGGGCTTTTTGTAGGCTTTAAGCATTTAGCAAATAGCGCACTTTCTTTAAAATTCTATAACAAACTTTTACATAATGTTGTGTACAACCTGCACAAAACTTCATAAAAAGGAGTAATCATGTGCACAAATGTAAACCTACATGTGCATGGGCTTTCTACAAAACTTAAACAATTCCTTCTTTTTTTTGACAAAGCGTGACACCCCTCTCTTGGAAGATTATTAATTTTTATTGTTGTTATAATTGTAATAATGACATTTCTTTTTCATTTTAATAGTACCAATATTAACAATATAGCTTTGAAGAAAAAATGGTGTCACTAGCAAAAAACACATCTACAACAATCATGTTGCCCCAGGAAGTTTTAGATCATCATGGCCGCGGCCATCTACTACATGTAGGTTGAAACCCTTTTCATTTTCAAGTTTTCATCAATTACCAATTGTTTATTGCAAATGGCTCTACATGTACATATGCTGTACATACAAACAAAACATCATGCCATGAAATGAATTCCATCATAATCAATATTCCAGCCCATTTTCAAAGTTGATATTATAATTCATTAATTCAACAAACTATCTTTCCATTTTTCAATGCTGATCATACAAGTCCTTTGCATTTATACCTGAACTAGTACATTTTTTAGCAGCATAAGTTTTCAAGAGTATAGCCTGTCCCATTTAAAACAATACTCCTGACATCACATATGAGTTTGTAGTGCTTTTGTACATGTACTGTTCATACGGTACATACATGTAGGCTTAGCACGCATTACACAATGTAGCCTGTATGCGTATATACAGAAAAGCAGAAGTACAGAGCCTTATTTTGTTTAAGAGTAGAGTAAAAAAAAACTACATAACAACACCTGAATACATTTCAAATTACTATAAGACACCAAACAAACTTACCAAACTCCTTTACAGTATCCAATGAAAACATGTATGTCCAACTTATATGCTACAAAATACCAAGTTTCCCATTCAGGAATCAGGATAGGAGCAAAGTTCTTTCCAAGTTCTCTACACTGCTAAAGTGCTATGCTATAAAGTACACTAACACGTATCACAGTCTGCCTGTGTGTACATTTACACTAGGCCTAAAATGCGTCACCGAATGCACAATTGTGATCCCCTGTCATTACTAGATCGTGTTTACAGCCCTGACTGCTTTCCAAACTCTAACTGCTCAACCACAAATTATCGAGAAAACCCCGTAATGGACAGCTGTCGGATAGTTTAGGTCTATAAAATCAGTGAGGCATGTAGTCTACTACTACTAGTCAGTAGGTGTGGGGTGAGCTCGTCTTGTTGTACTTTGATCTGAGCCGTTGCGTCAGTGACACATCACTGTTTACCTTTTGTACTGGAATGTAGGAAATGCATCTTTTAAATGCTGGTATTTGTTGAATTCTTACGTGAACAGTATACAAGTTGTGTAATCCTTGAAAAAAATCCAGGGTATATGTGAACCATTATTTAATTCAATTTGTTTATTATATTATATCTTTCTTTTGTAACTTTCATGTATGATGTACATGTTGTAGGCCCTATTATACTGACCCCTCCCTCCCCCTTCACCTCTCTCTCTCTCTCTCTCTCTCTCTGAGTCTCTCTCTGATCTATCTACAAGTATCTATCCATCTAGATTTCTCTTCTTCTTTTTTGTTCAGATTTATCCTTTTCCTCTCTTTTCTGATGGACCTTCATTATGCTTTTTTTTCCTCTCAGTTTCCTTTACTGTGAAATTGAAACAAAATCTACTCCAATTTAAATACATTAACTTTATTGGAATACTTTTTAGCATGGTGGGCTACAAACAAACACCTCCCCAAAATGCCAAAAACATCACAATCATGCGTTCCCTTTTCATATAGCAACAGCATTATCAGTGTTGCCTGGTAGAAGGAAAAGAGCATTCATGACCGAGATTAAAAAACAATGGATGTCTTTCTTCACCCCATGCACAATCTACATTGAAAGAGTCATTTGAATAACAAAAACTCATGACAGAAACCCTATCCTGGACTGGCGACAATTAACAACAAAGACTTGTTGTTTTCAAGATATACATGTAGTACAATGGATGGACAATTTAGTCAGAGAGAAACCACATCAGAATGTTATTAAATGGGGATGTGCAAAAAAAAACACATTGAAAAATAAGTTCCTGTTTATAATGTGATGTCAAAGCTTTTTCTAGGATAGCAACACACTTGATCTGTTTGCTGAAATAAGATATATATCATATGCACATATTTATGATACACTCTACATGTACTATACTACTACCAGTATTTTAACCATTTTACAAAGTATTTGCTGAACTACATTTACAAGTAGGCCTACACTGTACTGACTCTACTGAGTAATACAGCTGTATAAGCAGGAGATGTTTTAGAATATACAATCTGTATATATTTTCTTTTTTGGGGAGGGAGGGGGTTGGACTCACAAAAATAGGCCTTCATCTTCCCTTAGCCACCTTCTCAAACCTGCTATACTACATGTAGATCTTATGATTATCTTATCATTGCTAAGATACATGTAGATTTGTTAGCATATGAACTTTTAAGTTAAGTATATGGATGGTGTGCAAATTAGTACAGCAGCAAGGTCAATGAGTTTTACAAGTCCCTGGAAATATTTTCCAACTGATCTTTGTTGGTCCTGTAACTGCAAAATCCTGGGATGATTATTAATTGCACCTTAACAGTTTGACCTTGGCCTTGCAATATCTGGAATCATGTGTACTCAAGTCGTACATTTTTGTACTAGTTCAAGTGGCCAAAGGGACTCGGCCGACATCTTGGATTGTCGTTCTACATTTATATACATGTATTCAGCAAGGACTTTGTATCAATGATTACTGATTACACCAACATCAAGGTGGACTGTCCTACATTGGAACAAGCATTACAGGCCTACACAAATAGTGACTCTTTCATGGTATTTGACCTGTATACCTGATTAAAAAGGAGGTGCAATAGACCACCGTGATATTAAGTTTGTTTTAATAGAAGCAGAAAAATCAGAGAAACAGGTCAGTGAAAGTTTGAGCAGAAACCAATCAAAAAATAAGAAAGTTATGAATATTTGAAGGTGCGATCAATCAAACACAAATAGGCAACTCTATGGCGTATCTTGCAAGCTCTCCTCCAATTTTCCCTGAACTAAAAAACTTTAAAAATCTATATTTTCCTAATTTCCAAACATGATACATTCACCCTAAATATATAATAACAAAATTTTTTATACAACCCCTGAATGAAACAAGTCTATTCCATCATTAATAAAGAAGAAAATGAAATTTTATGTAATTTTCGGTACAGAGCAAATTTTAGAATTGCTACATCAGTGTTGCCAATAATGTTTCACTAATGAGTAATGACAACTTTAAAAATCCATAATTTTCCCATTTTTAATCAGAAATTGCCCAAACTTTCTTTCTTTTTCCTATTGTTAATTTTCAAAGGGCTATGCAAGCCTATTTTTTTTTTCTTTCTAATCTTTTGACAGGGTAGCCCATTCACCAACAAGTAGTGGTCAACTTTAGCAACTAACTACTTCGAATGCGATAAACTCGCTGATCTCCGAAAAGCGGAGGGACAACAACAGAGAGAGGTCTTCCATGGGGCCTTGAATGAACATATTTCACAAAGATCAGTAGATATTGAAAGATTTATACAGGAGGATTTTCACTAATTTGTTTCTCTCATTTTTCTGCTTTATAACCAAGATAACATCAGGGTGGACTTCCCTTTTAAATCAGATAAATAGAAGGCCTACATTGTGCGTTGCCTAGATGATTTACATGTACGTCACTAATACTGTTACTTGGTACTTGTTCTCCTTTGTCTACAGATATTGTCTCAATTTGTCTGCTTATTGTTTAGAAATGTATATTTTTGGTAAATTAGCCCTCCATTCCTAAGAGTAAGACTAGAGGCTAAGATTATACAATTAGGCCTAAACTATGTACACAGAATCCACATCAATGGCAAGATTGGGGAAATAAAGTGTATACCCCCACTGCTCCCTTTTCTAAATGTTGCATCCTTTTCCAACATTTCACCCCATTATAATTGTCAACAAAATGAAGATGCACAATTTATTCACCATCAATTAAAAGAGAAGCATTGCAATAACAATACCGGTAAACAGATAAAACAAAACAAAAAGAGATATTAAAACAAAACAAAGCATTTTGAAAATCATGATAACACAAAAAAAAGTTACATAAATATACATAATTATAACAGCATAGCAAAGAATGTGAGTCATGACACCATCAGCTAAAAAGCAGCAAAAACAAAGTTAATGATAAATGAATGAGCCTACTGATATAAATTCAAATTCATAGTCAATGCATCATGTAATACAAGCAATCATAGCAATGACTATAAAATCCCAATACTTCTCAAGATAAAATTGACAAAAATTTATGTTTGTTATTGTAATTTTGTTTTGTTTTGTTTTGTTTTGAGAAATGTTGTTTGCATTTTGTGTGATTCAGATAAAAAAAAATATATATATATTGTAAGCCAGACGGTAAACCCTGTTAAGTATGAACATTATTCCACTTACCCATTATGTTTAGGCTCAGCTGAAGTAGGAGTTCCTGGGAGAGGTTTAGCGATCGAGCCTCCATCATCAGTGGGTGATTTCTGAGAACTCGAGCTCCCACTCCGCCTGCGATTGCGAGAACGTGATCGCTCCCCCGATCGTCTGCGAGACTTACGAACGGCACCAGTAGCTCCAGAAGACGAGCCTTCTCGCGTTTCAGGTGAGCAATCGCCATGTTTTGATCGCGATTTGTGAAGTCTTTGTTCTCCGGTTTTTTCCATGATATAAATCCAATTTTTGAGGACTGGTTCACGATGAGAAACTAATCATGTCTAGTCAAAATCACACAGTGATTATGTCGGGTAGCGCGTAGTCGTCGGTCCTCCCTAGACCCTAGTTTACTCCGAAATCTAGATTTCCAACGATCAACGTTAATAAAAAATACTGGAACCACCTGTACATCGGATTTCCCAATCTTTTTCTAGTTTTCGCGCTGAAATGTTCACGTGGTTTCACGACCCCGCGAGCACAATAACAATCCTCATTTACACTTTGTACAGTTGAAACCACATTTCTGCATCAGTCGTTTTTTTATGGCGAGAATATTACCAAGGATTTCGCCCAGTAACAAAGTCCAAAACTTCTGTGTCGCCTACGCATTCAGCACGTAAGTCAGTTTGCCAGCGAGCGACCAATAAAGAATGTTTACAGTGGAAACAACAATAGGCGGCGTGGTGATGACATCATCGGGGTATTTCTGTTGGTAGAAAGCTCCTTTATCGCGCGAGGGGTGGTCGGCGTTGCTCCTATTCAAGTCGATTTGGGAGGGGTCTGCACATCAAGCTTCGGTGACTCATCACAATACAATAATCAATAATTCAATAAAAATGTCGCAGTCTCTCTGTCATTGTAAACATGAATGTCCAATGTATGTTAAGAGGGTAAAGATGATTAATTTTAAGTCACCTCATAAAATCTCACTTCAAGTATAGGGAAAACATGAAGAGGAATAAAAATAAAATTGCTGATGGAAATTAAGTTGAGAGAGAGAGAGGGGTCACTTTCGTATGCAACATATTTTTTATTTCTTTATTTGTTTATTTAGGTTTCATTTCCACATTAATAACTGCATAGGAAAAGAATTTACAAAGTAACGCACATGTACACAATTCGATAGATACAAAAGTAAAAACGATTTTATGCAATCATCATTAAATACAAATGATGCTAACAACAATCTGGCATAAATTATGCAGTAATGAGGAGGAAACCTTGGAATCATTATGCTTGTAAATTCCTTTTACATAATACGTTTGTAGTAATATATAAAACAAAAAAAAAAAAGAAAAGAAAAACAAAAACGGGTATGTGGTGCATCATGATTTTCATACTGAAGAAAAAGTTTATGTTTCAAGGGATGTTTAAAAGTTTCAATTTCAAAACCATAATAAGCAAGAATGGAAATTATGTATAATCTATAAAGTTACAGTAATTAGGTAAATTAGTATAAAAAACATAGTATAGCCCTCGATCATGAACATTTTGCGTGGGAGCCTGACAGAGTATTTTTAAATATAATATCACTTACATGATACTAAATAAAATTGTAACAAATCCACATGGAGATGCTCACAATTTCCCTATAAAAGTTGCATGTCACCATGCAGCAAGTTGATAAAATAATTACTCTAGAACGGGGACAACTCGCGTTCAAAAGCTAAGAGCCACCCCTATCACGGAATGAAATCGCCCTTTATCGATACCAATACCACGCACGTACACACTATGCGGCCTGCTGACAGGTGTACTGGACTCAACATGGCCACTGCCACTGGACTGTTGTCGTTGACAACACCAAGCCATTTGTAAGAGCTCTTTTCACCAGGACACATTGGTCTGGATTCGTATGCATGCATTTTCGTAACTCGTAAGCTAAGCCTATCCACCTCACATTTCCGGCTATTGAGCTAGCCGTGCCGTGTACGAGCTGATCGGATTAAAAACAAAAAAATCAAGAGGGCCAGTCCGCTGCCGCTGGGTAGCCAAGCAATTGGCTACATGAATCATATTGTTCGTACACTGTAGTGTAGTATAGACTAGAGTCTAGAGGCGCCTTTGTTGTAGAAAAGATAGCTGTGCATGCAGACTGTGTCTGGTTATGAGACTGCAGTAGTCTCTGGGTCACACGATAAGAGAGCAACTTTAACCTTTTACTAGGCCTAGCCTAGACTAGTTCACTTTCTATTCATTTTGTTTGTGAATTATGGACTGAAGAATATTGCAGTTTTTTGGTGGTAAGTTTCCACTTTTTCTCTTCAACATTTTGATCTCATCAATCCTCGAGACTCAGAGACTAGGCCTAGGTCTAGACTGAAATTAGAAGTTAGTGCACCAAATGCTCCCATTAAATTAATATGTGCGTAGGCCTATGTCCACCCGCCATGCGAGCAAAAAAAGTTTCAGGTCTAGGCTATAGCTATGAAGCACCACTCAATGTAACGACCGGAAGTTCCAACAGGATCGCCTCGGCCTCACACTTCCGTATACTGATGCTGATGCTGATTACCATGATTACTTGCATCATGACATGAGAGTTGAGAGATGACTTTTTAATTTTATAAATTTGAGTGACTTGAGCTGCATGTATGATGTAGGGCACAAATGCACTTTTGTACCTGGTAGATCTAGGCCTAGATCTACCTAAAAACATGTGATAACCGTTGAATTTTTAATGAATATACCTTGAATATACCTTGAAGTCCACACCTCGCCATCGTGGTGATGAATATCCCGTAGATAGTGTGGTGTGGCAGGGTTAAGGGGGTCCCATGGGACCCATTTAAAACCCCAGGTTGGATAGTTGTTGTTTGAAGCTTAGGAGTGTGGGAGCATCAATGGCAGTTTGTGGCAGCTTGTTCCATTTGCTTACAACTCTCTGGCTATAGAAATTTTTCCTGATGTCAAGGCGGCTTCTTGTTTTGGCTAGCTTCATGGAATGGCTTCTTGTTCTTTCATAGTTAGCAAACTGAAAATAATTCTCGGGGTTGGATTTGTCGATTTGCGTCATTATCCTGTAGGTTTGCAGTAGGTCTCCTCTCTCTCTTCTTTTCTCCAAAGTAGTTAGTTTCAGTTTGGCTAGTCTCTCTTCATATGGTAGATGTTGAATACTTGAAATGAGTTTTGTGGCTCTTGCTTGCTCTTGCTTGAATGAAATGCAAAGGAAAGACTAACTTACTAACTTTAACGTAATGAAATCACAAACCTTACTTCTTTAAAGTTTAAGTTCTTAGGCCATAGCTAGTCTACTGCACGGGCTGAAGGCGAGTCTGCCCAGCCAAAGTCTACCCAGAACAGAAGCATGTTTGACTGGACAGTATATTTAATGTTCACCAGCGTTTTTAAGAAAATCCTAGCTATCGCATACTGTACATGTACATGTAGCAATATAAAGCAATATGCATTCCCATAATGCATTGGGCCTCCGATACCAGAGCGATTTCGTAGACACACCACCTTCCAGTGATTCTACCATTACCAGATGTACTGAAAGACTTGTATCTGTCATCAAAGTAATCCGTCTTCCTTCTTCAATAATTTGATCATTTGATATGTTAGTGTGTGTGTGTGTGTGTAACATGCACATTGCCTCAAGGTGAGAACATAGTTCACGCCAAAATTTGTCGAGACTGGACACTACACATGTCGACATGATTTTATAACCAAAAAGACTGAGAACAAATTTAAGGTCTATAAGCCAGACTCAGATAGGCCTACCGGGTATTTATAGATCTCTATTATCTAGTATGCTGGTTTATTTTTCAGACATTTTTTACCATTTCATTTTAAATTTGTGTGTGTATACCCCTACACAAGAACTGTAGGCCATTTATGTTTAAAGACATTAATTACACAAAATCAACAGTATTCTGCATATTCTGTACATATTTCTTCTCCCCGCAGGAGTATTGCTTTCATCGGAATGGTGAAATGATGGGACATTCAGAGCAATTCGTGAGTTTTTTAGGACCTCTGTCCTCATCCAGAAATGAAATGCCTCATCAAATATCTTGTTAGAACTTAGAGGAGAAAACCAGTGAAGATGACGGAGGATAAAACTCTCTTTGTGTATGATTACGTCAATCTGAAGAACAGGCAGCTTGTCCGAAAAAATGGCAAGGTACGTACAAGTAATATTTATCATAATCAAGATGATTAAAGTTATGTTTTTGTATATACATGTATGTAAATGTTTTGTAGTTCAATCAAATAATAATGGCTATGTAAAAACCTTGTTCTGCCAGGACATGACACTGATGGTGCTTTACAAACAAATCAGCTCAAACTATCGTAAAAATACATAATGCAAGGAATTACAATGCATAAAATCCACCAAAAAATTAATAACCTAGTACCTACATGTAACTGTAAATATTGTTATGTTTCAGTGAAACTCTTTTGTCTTCCTTTTTGACAATTTTGTTTGTAATGTTCAGCATTACATGAATATTAGCATTCTACCTTTAACCTTAACCTACCTCCTACTTTTGAATACTTTAAAGGGGGAGTCCGCCCTGATATTTTAGTTGATGCTAATAGAAGCAGAAGGTGAAGGTGAGGTGCCATCAATCAAACACAAATAGGCAACACTGTGACTTACGGGTACAATGTATCTTGCAAGCTCCACTCCAATTGCCCTGTAATATGAAAACTTCAAAATTTATATTTTCCCTTATACATTCATCCTAAATGTAAGTGTGGAAATCTCTCTCTGTTGTTGTCCCTCCGCTTTTTGGAGATCAGCGAGTTTATCGCATTCGAAGTAGTAGGCTGCTGTAAACATGTTTGTATACAAGCCCTGTGTAAAACAAATCTATTTCATCATCAATAACTAAGAAAATGAAAGTATATGAAATTTTCTGAACAGACCAAACTAACGAGTCCTCGATATACATCACAGTGTTGCCAAATTTTGTTTCACTGATGACAATTTCAGAAATCCATAACTTTCATAATTTTTGATAGGGTATTATTCAAACTTTCACTGATTTCTTTCTCTCTAATTTTTCTGCTTTCATTTCTAAGGGCTGGCTTCCCCTTTAAATGAGATACTGACTGGATCATTATGCATAAATTCCCACTTTTATTTCAATGTTTGTACAATAATACATTACTAATAGTATTTAAGGGTGAGTAATGTTAATTGCATAATTATTAAGCTAGCAAAATTTCCCTTTATAAAAGCAGGCTTCCCATTTTAAAAGTTACCAGAAGTTTTCAGCACTCAAATGTGCACATTTTAGAGCTTCTTCATCAATGCACACTAAAATAAATCGTGGCTAAATCCCATTTGTCTACTAGCAGTACATGTATACATACATGTACATGTACATTCATAGAAAGTTATGTAAGAGAATAATAGTTTCTAACAAGCCTTTGAAGTGACAAGCCTTGCTGCAGTCAAAAGATCACTGTGGCTTTTGTTTAGATTGAAAAGAGAATTTCTATTAACATGGCTGCTGCTATTGTTGTTGGAAAATCATTATTTTGAGGTTTAAAATTAATCAATATCTGTGATCAGGTATATTGTGCAAACCTTGTTTTTAAAATGACTGGTGATTGTTTACAACCCTCTGTTCTTGACAGGAATAGTGAGAAAATGAATCCTGTTTGGAATATATTGACTCAGTTCTCAATTTACAAATTACTTATTTTCTACTGATGAGAAAGTATAAGACGTTTTGCCTTATATCAGACTTTTATAAACCTTACATGTATATGAAACATTGGACAAAACACACATAATGTACGTAGCACAACATCTGGTCAAAATGCTATCAGTTTATAATAGATATTTAGAAAGCTGAAAATCGCTGGAGATATGACTTCCGAATATGCAGTATAAACACTGTGCTTTGTCACCTTTCTGTTTTCTTCTTTATAATTTATTGTTAATGTATTTTTGTTAGTATCATTATTGAATGATTACCATATTTTCATCTTGATCATTGTTATTCTTAAATATTCCTATACATGTATATACAATTACTACATGTACATGAAGATGGCTTTATTGATCATTATTGCTAGTCCGGTTTCTATTGCCATTTTGATCATAACTGTTATTTTCATAATCTTTTTTTGTATGTTACTTTTAGTAGTGATAGTTTTATCATCACTACAACTACTATGTTGCCCACAAAGTAAGAATTACTTTTTTCTTACCTCGTCTCATGTGGTGATTGTGACAATTATAGTTTATTCTGGATAGATAAAGTTTTTATCTTATACAACTTTAAAGATCGATTTATAGAGTCACATAGATTGATCAGTAAAGGTCAGAGAAAATATTAATGTTTGGTTTTAACAATAAACAATACTTTTGCAGTCACTTCATGAAAAGCTGTATGCAAAAATTATTCTAACTTTATGAGCAACAGTGTGTATGTTAATATCATGATCATTATTATTTTCATCATCTTCAGAAACGTAGCTTGGGTGACGTGAACAGTAAGTATCGTTACCACGCCCCTCAGCAGACGCAGAGTGTGATGGGTTCACTCATCAGTCTGGACTTCCCTGAGACCAGGGCCATCAACACCAAGTCAGCCGATGCCATCATCTCAGACCAGAGCCAACAGATCAGGAACACCTACCACAAGACATTCAGGTATTGTGGTAGTCCAGAATCTGACATGTTCCTCATATTATATTCCCTACAATTGATTCAAGCCGCCGAAGAAGTCGTTATCAACAAATTCATATATACGCTCACAAGCCCAGCCTAAGCGCCAAAGCGTCTTAATTTAAAGATCACTCCACCCCCCCCCCCC
>BEXV01002497.1:0-13320 GCA_003118195.1 Hemicentrotus pulcherrimus
GGGATAAGAATGCTGTCAATTGAAATACACTTATAATTTAAAATCTTTTATGTAGTTCATAATGTTGTTATCAAATTATTGGGATATTCAGTTCAAGGGGTTATCTGAGTTCAGTGTTTTAAACAACGGCTCATCAGATTGAAAGCAATGATTTGTTTCTAAATCCCCCTTCCCGCCTCCGTTTGAAGAGGTGTAAATGGTTATCGAGCCATGATTGTTCAAGAGTTTGCCCGTGAAAAGATCAAAGTCCAGTCTATTGTATAAGCCGATTTCATAATTATAAACCTTTCGCCTTGCACTTATGACGTAACAAAGAATACGGTGACATAACAAAGAAATTACCGAAATACATGCAACCGCCTGTGCAGGATGCATCTTCAATAACTGTTTCGGTTTAATGAATGGAAACGTTTGAAAAAGTCGGTGCGCGATATTCGGCAATCTCGAAATGATGACGAAGCGCCTAATATCTGCTTTTGTTTATCATCGAAGTCGTTAATTTTTGTTGGTACATTTATGTTAGCTACATTGTATGACACATTAGTTAATCGTACTCAAAGTGATAGGTATATAATGAACAAACATATCTATACGAAATGATATAATCATACTAAATTATGCTGGCTCGCAGTTATGATAAAGACAAATGAAATCAAACAAAGAAGTCTCAAACTAAAACTACCAACGAAATTAAAAAAAAAACAAACAAGAACACAAATTTACACCGAACTTGTTTGTAATAAGCTCCGAAGTGTAATGTACAAAAGTCTGGTAAAGTGGACACACCGATGCAAATGTAATACCTGTATAACTATACATCAATTTCTAAATAATCAGATTATACGATATTGGATAGTAACTTTATTTTGGTCGGATGGAAAATGAATGAACAAATGTCATCGAATTACATCACTGGCATCTTTTATATTAAACTGTTTACTTTCATTGGCATTGTGTCGACGTCGCGCTAAAGATTATCTTTTGAAATACGGTTGTAAACTTTATGTTGGGCAAACCCGACTGAATTTGTTTTATAGTGTTCACATTTTAATTAAGATGTCTAAAAGTAAGAATATAACACGGAGTATTGAACGTTCACCCGGCGCATTACATAATGATAATTCCTCTCATGACACAGCATTTAATTACGCTGCTCGTAACATTGTAATCTGCGATCATAATTGACGTTGAAGGAGTGGCACTTTAGAAGCTATTGTTACGCGCGTTGACAGTCGGCGGCGACAAAAGACTGACATTTCTATAGCGATAATTAGTCCTCTTCTCTGATTGGATCGTTTCTGCAGCCTTTCATCACGCGGCACCTACTGGGCAAACTCTCGACCAATCACTGACTGCAATAGATTATCGAACATGAATGTAATCAAATAAATACACGGTAAACGTGACACAACTCCCATTCTGACACTTGACTACTAATCGAGGAAGGGACATTTACCGGTTCAACTCTTTGGAAAACATTGGGAAAATACTGTCGTCACTGGTCGTCCTACGAAAAGGATCTCAACCATAGCCTACATGGAGTAAGTATTAAATTTGTCATTTTCACCATGCCTTTTAAAAAGTCTATCACACCAAATATTTTAGCGTTCAAAACAGAATGACACAGCTTGATAGGTCGGGATAGTTTTTGGTGAAACACATGTCTCATCTACTATGTTAAACAGGTTGATTGAATGTGTAGTTTTTTACTTCAGAAAGTAATTCTTGTTTGAAACAAATTAAAAATACTTTTTTTTTCTGTTAAAATTATTGGTAATCGACAACAAACGTTAAATAAATTTCTCTGAATCATAGTCTAATGTTTATTCTCTCCTCTTTTTCCATTTCAGGTCGACTCCTCTCCTCGCCAACCTCCTGCGGCCCACTCTACCCGTATTCTTCCCGCTGACCAGGAGTGCCGCCATGCCCATCCCTGTCCAGATACACGAGCCCGACTTCAACAAGGCCATCGCCTCCATCATCTGGGCTCGACACCGTCGACAACCAACCTCGAGCATCTTCAACTGTCATGTCTCGAACTGTCCCCTCTGCCAGACTACAAGAGCTCCTGATAGACCTTCGGTGGAGGGCAAGAAGAGGTCACAACCGCAACAGATGAAGGCGTCTGGAACTGATCAACCCTCAGTCGTCAACTGGTTGATACCGTCGTCGACAACAACGCAGAGCCTCGTAGTGGATCGTAAGAGAGCTTCGTCACCGACGTCATCCCCGCCGAGGAAGCGTTCCGCCATGTCACCTCCGCCTTCACCCGATCACCGTTTCCAGTGTCGATCATGCCCCAAGTCGTTCGCCAAGAAGATACATCTTCGCATTCATCGCCGGATTCACACCGGAAGTCATGTTTACTGCTGCCAGTACTGCCCGATGATCCTAGCTTGTCCGTCTCAGTTGATTAGGCATCGTCGCGTTCACACCGGAGAGCGGCCGTATCGATGTTCGTTCGAGGGATGTGAAAGAGAATTCACATGCAGCAGCAGCCTCAACCGACACTTCAAAAAGCATTTCCCGGTGGCAAACTTGAGAGGATAGCCACCTAGCTGACGAGTCTTTACTAGCAGAACTCATATTATCAAACAACTGGGAGGTCTACTTCAATTGTCGAACTCATGAGGATAATATCGTGCAATTCAAGTTTATATTAGATGTTGTTTTATGTTTCATGAATCTGAATAAATGCGTTTTCAAATTCAAACACTCTGAGCTTGTTTGTTGTTTGTTTTTGTCTTTTTGTTTGTCGTATTTAACACAATATGATAGGAAAAGAAGAAAGATGTTGAATGGAACCTTAAAAATAAGCACGGTCGATACTTTCGAAAATCGAAGGCAATTTCAATAACCTTCTCCATCTTTAGAAATGTGGGAAGGAGTGAAGGTAGATCATTTTATTTGGCGAAAAGGCTAATGTACATTGTTGAGTAGAATGTGAGAATACGAAGGGAGCGAAATTAAAAAGAGAATAAAGAGATGCAAAGAGAAATGTGAATTGCTGAGAAAGATACATATAAAGTGGTGTATTACGAGAGGGAAATAAGGACATTGAATAGCAAGAGAGCGCGAGAGGGTGGGAGGGATAGAGGGGAGGGGGAGGGAGAAAGAGAGAAAAGGGGATTTTTTGACTATTTTCTGTGATTATATCGTTTGATAAGTTGCTACAAGCAGAACCTACAAAAATAAAAGATTGCGTTGGCCGGGAATCGAACCCGGGTCAATTGCTTGGAAGGCAACTATGCTAACCACTATACCACCAACGCTTAACACGATGACGGGGTGATATCTTATAACCATCTTCTCTGAGGTTTCCAACGTAACAGGAGAGTTATATGACTGGATTAATCCTTTCATCCCTAACTGTGAATCGGGTTGAAATTTTTGTTTTACTCTGGAGTCGATGGCAAATAAGGATGCGGAGGGAGAAGCGTGGAAATACAGACAAACAAAAGAATACTTAAAACATCAAACAAATGAATTTCTTGCAATGTTAAGGGACAAAAAGATACACCAAGCCTATACAGCCCCTGTTTGCAATGAATTGATCATATATTGAGGATTCACATAATATCGTAATGATTAAGACAAGAATAATCTTTATGTAGTGCCGCGTAAATAATGGACATGGGTATTTTATTCTTTGAAAAATACATTTCATGTGTCAATTTGTAAGTCATTAATAGAAAACGAAGTCGATTTGGGGAAAAACTCCACTGAATGTATCGTGTATAAGACTGGTGAAGCGTTAGCTAGGTGTCACGTCAACATGGTTGCCACGTAACCATCAAAGTTTCGGGAGCAGCAGTAACAGCATGTCCCAAACTATTCTGACGATGAAACTCTCTCTCTCTCTCTCTCTCTCTCATACTCTCTCTCTCTCTCTCTTTATCTCACTCTCTCTCTCGTCTCTCCTCATTTCACTTTTCACATCTGTGTGTGTCTCTCGCTCTCCTATATCCATTTCTCTCTTACATCTTTTCGTGTCATTTTCTATATTCTCTCTCTTTCTCTATTTGTCTTCTCTTGATCCTCCTATATCACCCCACTCTTTCGTTTCTTTATAATTTGCTCCTCACCCCTTCTCTCTTTTTCTCTTTCCCATTTTGTTCTGATGATCTCGACAGTTGCCTCACATTTTCTAAGTTCTCCTTTTTTTCCCCTTTCTTTTCTTTACCAATAATATTGCCCCTATCTTTCCATCTCTCTCTTATTTCTTGTATCAATATTTCATACTGATCCTACCTCTCTTATGTCGTATCATCTTTCCCGCTGTTACCCTTTCTTTTTCTTCCCTTTCTCCGTCTCTGTCAGTATAATTCTATCAAATTCTTCCCTTTCTCTCTCTCTCTCTCTCTCTCTATATATATCCCTGTCTCACCATTCTCACATTTCGATCTATTTTTCATATCTTCCTCTAGACAATCCGATCAAAAAAGATCTGGAAATGACAAAATTCATAGACACAATTGTTCTCAGAATCCAATGAATTTCCATTCAATGGTAAAAAGGATCTGGCAAAGCATATTAATAAAGAAGTTGTGATAGTTAGAAATAATAGCATGAAACTTTGATCTGACATCGGTTGATTACAATTCAACCGTATGATTATTAACTCTTAATTGAGAGTCAAGATTGGTTTTGTTCTAGATTATTGTCACATGGTGGAAATAGAATTGATATTTATGTTAGCGCTAGATAATGTCCTGTAAATTATATATTAATTGAAGTTCACATAGCAAATATACATCAAACAATTGGTAGATTCTAGAAATTGATTTTTTTTGAAAAACGTGTCTAGAAAGCTAAACAAATTAAGTTTAAGAAAATGAGTGGCGGATAGATGTTATGATAAGAGAATAGATAGGGAAAAGAAAACATAATATGAACAGTTACATGGGAAAGGGATGGGAGAGAGATTGTACGAGAAATGTAGAATCTATGAGACAGAGACGAAGGGGAACGATGTCACGGACAGAAAGTGTTTAAACGGGAGAGGGAGAAGTGGGGACAGCAAAAGCATTATCAGAGAGGAAGAAAGAGAAGGAGAGAGAGAGAGAGAGAGAGGTAGCTAATGAAAGGGAAAGGGAGAGAGATGGTTAGAGAGAGAGAGAGAGGGGAAGAAACAGATGGACACAGACAACTAAAGGGTGAAACAGAGGGAGATGGCGCAATTAATTGCATTGCAAAAGTTTTGTTGTCGTTAACCGGGGATAAGAATGCTGTCAATTGAAATACACTTATAATTTAAAATCTTTTATGTAGTTCATAATGTTGTTATCAAATTATTGGGATATTCAGTTCAAGGGGTTATCTGAGTTCAGTGTTTTAAACAACGGCTCATCAGATTGAAAGCAATGATTTGTTTCTAAATCCCCCTTCCCGCCTCCGTTTGAAGAGGTGTAAATGGTTATCGAGCCATGATTGGTCAAGAGTTTGCCCGTGAAAAGATCAAAGTCCAGTCTATTGTATAAGCCGATTTCATAATTATAAACCTTGCGCCTTGCACTTATGACGTAACAAAGAATATGGTGACATAACAAAGAAATTACCGAAATACATGCAACCGCCTGTGCAGGATGCATTTTCAATAACTGTTTCGGTTTAATGAATGGAAACGTTTGAAAAAGTCGGTGCGCGATATTCGGCAATCTCGAAATGATGACGAAGCGCCTAATATTTACTTTTGTTTATCATCGAAGTCGTTAATTTTTGTTGGTACATTTATGTTAGCTACATTGTATGACACATTAGTTAATCGAATTCAAAGTGATCGGTATATAATGAACAAACATATCTATACGAAATGATACAATCAATACTAAATCACTACTAAAAAAAAAACAGGCGGACAGACAAACAACAAAATTATCATATAAATAATCAACAAACAAATACTAATAACAATAATAATAGTGGGTTCTTGTATAGCGCTCATGTCATTCAGATAATCTTCTCGTAAAAAGATGGTTGTTAATATGATCATGACACTAAATGAGAATGCTTAAAAATAGATAAGCTCAGGTTTCACTAAATAGAATAACAGAATTGTTGGATATCCCTTTCATGTGTATGTCAGAAGCCCCTAATCATGATAATTATTCATTTTGTTTGCATTATTTTACAACCAGTTTGGTACAGACAAGGTCGTTCAACCCTGTAAACAAAAAGCAAAGTTATGCTGCTTGATCCTACAACACCAGTAGTGATCAAAACCTATTGAAGCGTCACTAACTGGGCGTTTTCTTAAGTTGTGATAGGTCGAAAGCTTGTCGGCCTACTAGAAAGAAATTTGTATTATGACGCTATTGGTCAAGCAGCAGTAAATAATTGACCATTCATTGGTGACGTAACAATGGCATTTATTTGATTGAAGGTGCCCCAATTCGCGGCTCTAGGTCAAAGGCTGAAATATCGACGAGAATTAAACTAAGCTATATACACAGAAGGAGAAAAACATGGTTTTTTTTTTGGGAAATATCAGTCTGATTTTTTTTTCTCTGTAACTCAAGTTTCTCAAGTAAATCGCATATTATTAAGCAAAAGAAACTATATGAGAGTCTTTGTGACGTGCACCACTAAAAGATGAAAGCAAACAATTATATTCACCAATAAATGAGCACAGAAATGCAACACTAAATCGACTTTTCTTCACCTATTTTCCAAAAGTGATTTGGGGTTATATACTACTCGATGAATTGTATCTGTTTCAGCTTCATGTATTTGATCAATCTTGTCATTATTGTATACCTTTTTATTAATATCTACGACACGCAACACAAAATATCACTAGTTTTTCTCTGTTACTACAATGTCGAGTAAATAGTGCTGACTCGCAGTTATGATAAAGCGAATCTAAAGTCTGATTGATATGATGAAGTCTCAAAACAAAAACAACCAATGAAATTAAAAAACAAAAACAAAACAAGAACACAAAGGTACACCGCACTTGTTTCTAATAAGCTCCGAAGTGTACTGTACAATAAGTCTGCTAAAGTGGAGAAACCGGTGAAAATGTTATACCTGTATTACATTTTACGATTCCTCAATTTCTTTATTATCAGATTGAAATATATTGGATAGTAACTTTATTTTGGATCTGATGGAAAATGAATGAACAAATGTCATCGAATTACATTAGTGGCATTTTTATATTAAGCTGTAATCTCTTATTTACATTCTGTTTACGTCGTGCTAAGATTTTATTTTGGAATACGATTGTTCACTTTAGATTGTCATGTTGGACAAACCCGAGTGAAAAAATTTATAGTGATCAGATTTTGAAATTTGATTTCTAAAATTAAGAATATAACAAGGAGTATTGAACATTCACCCAGCACGTTACATAATAAGAATTCCTTCCACACAAAGCATGTAATCCGCGATAGATCATTGAAAAGGAGAGGCACTTTAGAAGCTATTGTTACGCGCGTTGACAGTGGGCGGCGACGTAAGCCTCACGTTTCTATAGCGATAATTAGTCCTCCTCTCTGATTGGTCCGTTTAAGCAGCCTGTCATTACCCGGCACCTACTCGGAAAACTCTCGACCAATCACCGACTGAAATAGATTACCGATTATGAATGTAATCAAATAAATACAAGGTAAATGTGACACAAAATACCATTCTGACTTGACTGTTAATCGTAGAAGGCACATTTACCGGTTCGACTCTTTGGAAAGTCTTTGGAAAATATCTTTGTCACTGTTATACTACGATAAGGATCTCACTAATAGCCTACATGGAGTAAGTATTGAGTTTCTCATTTGTAACTATACCTTTCATATAACGCACTTAAATGTAATACAAAGTTTAGTATGGGGTTTTATGAATTTGATTCACATGAATATATTGGAAGCCTATGCGATTTTACAATATTCAATGTTCGTTGTCGCGAGCGAAATCGAGTCTAAAGTGATGAAATTGTAAATAATAAACAATTTATGTTGTATAGCTCCCTCTCAAGACTGTTATTACTTTACCTTTAAAACAATGATTCTTCACTACAATCGACATATTTGCATATTTTGAGATTTGCATGGTCGCAGCTTCTATGGAATGGCCTTGGGAGCTATTTGAGGGGGGTGAAACACATGTCTTATTTACTATGTTAAAGCAGGTTTTGTTTTCGATAAAAAAAATTGTTGTTTTTCCTTCAGAAAGTCAATCTTGTTTGAAAACAAATAAAACATCCTTTTCTATTCAAATTATTGGTAACCCAGAACTTAAGTTAAATGAATTTCTCGGAATCATAGCGTAATGTTTATTCTCTCCTTTTTTTTCCTTTCAGGCCGACTCGTCTCCTCGGCAACCCCTTGCGGACAACTTCACCCGTATTTTTCCCGGTGACCGGAAGTGCCACCATGCCCATCCCTGTCGAGAAACACGAGCCCGACTTCACCAAGGCCATCGCCTCCGTCATCTGGGCTCGACACCGTCAACAACCAACCTCGCGCACCTTCAATTGCCATGTCTCGAACTGTCCCCTCTGCCAGACTACAAGAGCTCCTGATAGACCTCCGGTGGAAGTCAAGAAGATGTCACAACCGCAACAGTTGAAGGCGTCTGGAACTGACCAATCAAAGGTCGTTAACTGGTTGATACCGTCGTCGACACCTACGCCGAGCCTCGTAGCCGATCACCGCTTCAAGTGTCTATCATGCCCCGAGTCGTTCACCAAGAAGATGCATCTTCGCATTCATCGCCGCGTTCACACCGGATATCATGTTTACTGCTGCCAGGACTGCCCGAGGCTCTTCGATTGTCCGTCTTCGTTGATTAGGCATCGTCGCGTTCACACCGGAGAGCGGCCGTATCGATGTTCGTTCGAGAGATGTGAAAAAGACTTCACACGCCGCTACAGCCTCAACAGACACTACAAGATGCATTTCCTGGGGGCAGGCGTGAGAGGATAGCCGCTTAGCTGACGAGTCTTTACTACTACTAGACCATATCAGAACTCATTTTCTAAAATTTAACAAATGTGAAGTCTTTAATATTATTGTCAAACCCATGAGGTTTATTTCGTGCAATTCAAGTTCTTATTATATGATGCTCTATGAATGAGTATTACTATTATTGTTTTTGTCTGAATAAATGTGTTTTCAAATTTAAACATTTTGTTTATTGTGTGTTTTGTCCTATTTTTTCGTATTTAACACAAATAACGAGGAAAAGAAGAGATATCTTGAAGAATGACACCTTAGAAATAAACACGGTCGAGATGTGAGAGTTAGAGGGATATGATTGAGCGGGAGGGACATAAAAAGAATGAGAGAGAAACACGACCTTGCAAAGAGAAACAGAATGGAGAAATAGAGAGAGAGAGAGAAAGAGAGAAAAAAAAAATAATGCAAGAAAGAGTACCTGGCCTACAAGTACATGGTTATGCTTTTTAGGTGATAATATAATATCATTATTTAACGCAATACTTGCTTTTGTCAGGAAGATTCCTCCCATCTCCCTGCTATTCTTAAAAATATACCACTTTCACAAAAGAATTAAAAAGACAGAAAAATATATGTGCGTTGGCCGGGAATCGAACCCGGATCAATTGCTTGGAAGGCAACTATGCTAACCATTATACCACCAACGCTTTACACGAAATTGAGGGGAATTCGTTGACCCATGATCTTGTCATGTGTCAGTATCGGAGATTCTGACGTATCCATGGTAACGGTAGACTTATGACTAGATTAACCCTTTCTTTCCTAAATGCGACTCGGTTAAAAAAAAAAAAACATATGGTAATAACGGAGGAGGGATAAAAGTGGTAATACAGACAAAACAAACAATCGAACAAACTAAAAACATCAAAATCATGAAAACATTAAGTAAAGTAAGCAAGCAAAAACAGTAAATAACTCTTACATGCATACAAAGAAACAAATATTTTTCTTGCAATGTAAAGGGACCCATAAGCTAAGAAACAGACTATGAGCTAAAGTCAGAAGACAATGCATGTGATGGAAGCTTTCCTTTTCCATTGTATGTAACGCGTTATTGTAGAGAAGATAATCTTATTTAGGACATCTTGATCTTTATGAATGATATCATTATTTTTGGCATTTCTTAATGCTTTTTCTCTATTCTTTAAACCTGTTTACATCAAGCTCACAAACCCACTGTTTGCAATGTACTGGTGTGTTTTGAATATCATATTACATCTGAAGGACTCACATCACGTACTATATCATTATTTGGGAATAATCTTCTCATCGTGCCATGTAAATAATCTACAACGGTATTATATTCATTATACCGGAATACATTTCATGTGCCGATGTGTTGGACAAGAATAGAAAATTGACTTGAGTTCGATTCGGGGGGAGATTCCCTGAATAAGTGTATAAGCGTTGAATGCCACGTCAAAATGGTTGCCACGTAAGCCACGATAGCCGTCCAACCCATCATGCAACACCAATGGGGCCAAACTGACGATGACATTCTTTCCACCTCCCTCTCTTTTCTCTTTCTCTCTCTCACACTCTTTCTCTCTCTCTCTCTCTCCTCTCTCTCTCTCTCTCTCTCTCTCTCCTTTCAACTCTCTTTCTCTCTCCATCTATAAATTCCCTCTCCCTCTCCTCATTTCTCTTACTCTTCTCTATCCATCTCTCTTTCCCTGTCAACTTATTCAAAATTCTCTTTCTTTCTTTATGTTTCTTCTCTCGCTCTCTTCTTAGTTCGCTAGAATCTCAGAGAGAGAGGTAGAGGGAAACGATGTCACGGACAGAAAGTGTTTGAACGGGAGAAGGAGATGTGGGAGCATCGAGAGCATAATCAGAGAGAGAGAGAGAGAAAGGGAACGAGAGAGAGAGAGAGAGAGGGGGAGAGAGAGATAGTTAAAGAGAGGGATAGTTAATGAAAGAGAGCGAGATAGTTAAAGAGAGAGAGAGAGAGGGGAGAGGGAGAGAGATTTAAAGAGAGATAGAGAGGTGGAGGGGAGAGAGAGAGAAGTTTTCATCAGTACTCTTGCTCAGATAAAGAGATTGGGCGACTTTCCGGTGCCTGGTTATTGCGTGTCACCCATGTTGACGTGGCACCTAGCTGACGCTTCACAAGTCACGGTACATCCAGAGGTGTCTCTTTCGAAATCGAACTTATAAAGTAAATTTTCTTCTATTGCCTTACACATCGGCACATGAGCTATCGTTTAATAAATTATGATACCGTCGTCGATTATTTACATGGCACTATAAGAATATTATTTCCAGTCTTGAATCATAACGATATAGTTTTGTGAATCCTCAATATGAAATGATATACAAAATACATCAATTCATTGCAAACAGGGGCTTTGTGAGCTTTGTGTAAACAAATTTAAAGAAGAGGTGGAAAACATTTAGAATAATACATGATGAAGCCACAGAAATAATATTGTCCTAATTAAGATTATTTTCTCAACCGTAATGTATTACGTACGATGGAAAAGAAAAGCTTATATTTATATGTTTTTTTTAAAATAAATAATTGAGCTCACAGTCAGCTGTTTCTAATCTTATGTTACCATTAATTGCAAGAAATACATTTGCATTTGTTTATTTATCTTTGAGAGTAATGCGTGATGTTTTGCTCGCTGTTTTTTAATTTTTTTTTAATGTGTGTTTGTTTTATCGTGCCCCTCCCTCCTCATCTTTAATTGCCATCGACTCCACCGTATTTTGTGTGTGTGTGTGTGTGTGTATAACCCGAGTCACAGTTAGAGGAGAAACTGTTAATATAGTCATAAGTCTCCAGTTACCTTGGAAACGTCAGAATCCCTGCTACTGACACGAGACAAGAAAATGTGTCAACTAATTCCACTCGTTATTGTGTAAAGCGTTGGTGGTATAATGGTTAGCATAGTTGCCTTCCAAGCAATTGATCCGGGTTCGATTCCCGGCCAACGCACATGTATAATTTTTTTTCTTCTCTTATTTATTCTTTTGTGGAAGTAGTTATTGTTCAGGATATGGCAAGTTTCTAGCAAATGTGTTAAATAATATCTTCACCTAAAAAGCGTACTCTTTTTTTCTGGTAGGCCTGACTCCCTTTATCTCTGTCTGCTTCTCTCTCTCTCCCTCACAATTTCTCCTTTCTGTTTCTCTCTCTTTCTGTCTTTTTAATCTTAAGTGACCATTTATGAATCTTGATGTACACCCTCTTTCTTTTTTCTTGTTTTTTTTCTCCCTTCTTCTCTCTTTCCCCTTTTACCGATATTCGTATTTTTATGTATCCACAAGTAATCCCTGGCCGGCCATGCATTATGGCTCAAAGCATGGGCACACAGAGGTTTTATTTCATGTTGGGGACCGGGGTAAAATGTAATAAATTATTGACAATTTATTGCATTTTCTGTGTTTTATTTTATTTCTGGAAACTGCCCCCTACCCTAGCCCCAGCTGTGTACAGTCATGTTTCAGTGACAAAGCAATGGCCTAGTAACTATGAGGCCCCAGGATCAAAACCGTGTCGATGTGCTATATATTAGTGCCCTTTTGTGGGGCATTAATCCTCATTACTGTCGTTTATGACTTAAGGGCGTAGTTCCCCTAGTTGATAAGCATAGTAGCAAGCACATGCTTTAGCAGTCACGCAAAACACACATTGTCAAATTATTATTCAATAAAATCTGAGAATGTATACTATTATTTAAATCTATTATTTTTAAATTATTTTTAAATTAATTCCATAAATTGGGGTAAACAAAAATATTCCAAATTTATGAGCGACAGTGTATATAACAAACAAAAAATTGCAAATTGTACACATTTCAAAAGACTATAATTCGAATAAAGTAACTAATCGAAAACATCAAACAGGAGGGTTGACATATAGTAAGCAAAGCTTGATAGCATGGCTACTCTCGGTGGATACATAATGATACTTTATGAGCGACAGTGTATTTGTAAAATACAAAAGAAAAAACCCCAAAACCCTTGATCTTCTGGGGGCTCCCGGCGCCCGCTGGACCTCACGCCAATCAGTGTCCTGCCAGTGTCACAAATAAAGTATGAACATATGTTCATCTGGCCGTAATCAAATGCCTAAACCCCTGAGCTTCCGGGGGCTCTGCCCCCTGGACCCCACTGGATGCTTATTTGACGGTAATGTAATGCTTAAAACCCCTGGGCTTCTGTGGGCTCCGCCCGCTGGACCTCACGCCAATCAGTGTCCTGCAAGTGTCACAAATAAGGTATAAAGATATGTTTATCTGACCGTAATCAAATGTCTGAAATCCGTGAGATTCAGCACCCTCGACTCCACCATGGGCCCTGATTCAGAAACGTAAAAGCTTCTGCGCTTCGCCTGTATTCAGACGAAATTGCACGTACG
>BEXV01002497.1:14364-29500 GCA_003118195.1 Hemicentrotus pulcherrimus
AAAAAAAAAAGTGCCCCCCTAAGAAATCCTGGATCCGCGCCTGCCTACACCTACCTTATGTATTACCATGACCTCCTCGTCCGTTATTGCCATCGACTCCATGCTTTTAAACCAGAGTCACTGTGAGGGAAGAAAGGGTTAATCTAGTCTTAAGTCTCACGTTACCTTGGAAACGTCAGAATCCCAGCTACTGACACAAGACAAGAACATCGGTCAACCAATTCCAATCGATTACGTGTAAAGCAATGCTGGTATAATGGTTAGCATAGTTGCCTTCCAAGCAATTGATCCGGGTCCGATTCCCGGCCAACGCACATGTAAGTTTTTCTTTCTTTTTTCACTTTCGTGGAAGCAGAATATTCTTAAGAATTGCAAGCAATTAACAAATGCGTTAAATAATGAAATCATTAGGCTACCTAAGAAGCGTACACATTTCTTTTTGAAGACGTGACTCCCTTTATCTGTGTTTGTCTTTCTATCTCTTTCTCTCAATTTCTCTCTCTTTCTCATTTCTGTTTTTGTTTTTTCTAATCTTATGAGACCATTTATGTTACAGGAAATACATTTGCATTTGTTTAAGTGTCTTTGAGGAGAATAAGGGATTTTTTTCGGATTTTGGTGTTCGTTTGTGTGTATTATATGCCCCTCCCCCTCATCCTTCATTGTCATCGACTCTGCAAGATGTTTTTTTTTAAACCCGAGTCACAGTGAGGGAAGAAAGGGTTAATCTTGCCATAAGTCGCACGTTACCTTGGAAACGTCAGAATCACCGCTACTGACACAAGAACATGGGTACACAAATTAGTAACGCTCTCGTGTGAAGCGTTGGTTAGCATAGTTGCTTTCCAAGCAACTTGTCCGGGTTCGATTCGCGGATAACGCATATTAAATTTTCTCTCTTTTATATGTCTTTTGTGAAAGTAGAATATTCCTAAGAATAGCAAGATTCTGTCAAATGCGTTATATAATAATAATATTACATAAGAAGCGTACCCCTGTTCTTGTAGGCCTGACTCCCTTTATCTCCGTCTGTTTCTCTCTCTATCTCTCATGTTTGTTTCTCCCAGGTTCGTGTTTCTCTCTCGTTCTTTTCTAAATAATACTCACATCTCTTTTTCTCCATCTCTTTTGCGCTCTCTTGCTATTCTCACGTTCTATTCAACAATGTACATAAGCCTTTTCACCAAATAAAATGATCTACCATCACTCTACAGCTCTAGTTGTGGTTTCATGTTCGTAACCACTTTCATCAAATCAACGCAAGTGTTAATTTCAATATCCTAATACGTAACTGCCTTGTTCCCACATTTCTAAAATAGAAGAAGGCTATAGAAATTGCCTTTGATTTTTACAAAGTATCGACTGTGTTTATTTTAAAGGTGTCATTCAACATTTTTCTTCTTTTCCTCTCATTTGTTAAATACGACAATAAAATACACAAAACAAATAAGGTCAGATTCATTTATTCAGCTTCCCGAAACATAAAGAAATTGAATATTCTGCCCATAAATAGAGCATCATCTAATAAGAACTTGAAGTGCACGAAATAATCCTCATGAGTTCGACAATCGAAGCAGACATCGCATTTTCTTGAGAATATAAGTTCTGATATACTTGTAAAGATTCGTCAACTAGGCTGCTGTCCTCTAAATCTGCCACCGGGAAATGCATCTTGTAGTGTGTGTTGAGGCTGTTGCGGCTTGCGAAGCCTCTCTCACATCCCTCGAACGAACATCGATACGGCCGCTCTCCGGTGTGAACGCGACGATGCTTGGTTAATTCAGACGGAGAAGCTAAAAGCATCTGGCAGTACTGGCAGCAGTAAACAGGAAGGCCATTGTGAATGCGGCGATGAATGCGAAGATGTGTCTTCTTGGCGAACGACTTGGGACATGATGGACACTGGAAGTGGTGATCGGTCGAAGGCGGGGTTGACGGGACGAATCGCTTCCTCGGCTGAGATGACATCCTTGGCGACGCTCTCTTACGATCCGCTCCGACGCTCGGCGTGGGTGTCGACGACGGTATCAACCAGTTGACGACCGAGGGTTGATCAGTTCCAGACGCCTTCACCTGTTGCGGTTGTGACTCCCTCTTGCCTTCCATCGGAGGTCTATCAGGAGCGCTTGTAGTCTGACAGAGGGGACAGTTCGGAACATAGCAGTTAAAGATGCTCGAGGTTATTTGTCGACGGTGTCGAGCCCAGATGACGGAGGCGATGGCCTTGTTGAAGTCGGGCTCGTGTACCTCAAAAGGGATGGGCATGGTGGCACTTCCGGTAATCGGGAAGAGGGCGGGCGAAGTGGCCAGGAGGGGTTTGGCGAGGAGAGGAGTCGACCTGAAATGGAAAAGGGAGAGAAGAATATGATTATACATGTTATATACATGAGGTATTCATTAGAATTATGCCCTGGAAGTCACATGACAGGAAGGCTGTTTGTCTGTTTGTTTCCAAATAAGCATGATCTTCTAAAGGGGAATAAACAAATTCAATTTTAGAAATAACTAGCCTTGTGTTGTACAAAGAAAAAATGTCCTGACCATGCTATACTGCGTAATACTGTTTAGACCACTAGAATATTTGGTGTGGTAGAGAAATATGAAAGGCATGTGAAAAATGACAAATTCAATACTTACTCCATTTATAGGCTATGAGTGAGATCTTATCGTAGTACAAACAGTGACAACAGTATTTTCCAAAGAGTTGAACTGGTATATGTTCCTTCCTCGATTAGCAGTCAATTGTCAGAATGGTATTTTATGTCACCTTTACCTTGTATTTCTTTGATTACAAGCATACTCGGTAATCTATTGCGTTCAGTGATTGGTCGAGAGTTTGCCCATTAGGTGCCGCGTGATGAAAGGCTGCTGAAACGGACCAATCAGAGGGGAGGACTATTTATCGCTTTAGAAATGTCAGTCTTTATCGCCGCCGACTATCAACGCGCGTAACAATAGCTTCTAAAGTGCCTCTCCTTTGCATTGATCTTTCACGGATTTTAACGTTATGAGGATTTAAATGCTTTGTCATGAAAGAATTATTATTATGTACCGTGCTATAGGTGAACTTTCAATACTCATTGTTATAGTCTTAGTTTTAGAAGGCACTGTAAAGTTTCGGTCGGGTTTGCCAAAAATGTATAGACAATCTAAACCGTACAATCGTTTTCCCGAAAAACCTTAGCGCGACGTAGAAACGATGTCAATGAAAGCAAACAGTTTAATATAAAAGAGGCCAGTAATGTAGTTCGCTGACATTTATTCATTAATTTTCCATTCGACCAAAATAAAGTTACTATCCAACATCTTATAATCTGATTATAAAGAAATTGATGTATTATAAACAGGTATTACATTTTCATCGGTGTGTTCACTTCGGAGCTTATTACAAACAAGTGCGGTGTAACTTAGTGTTATTGTTTGTTTTTTTTCTTCATTTTTAAAATTGTATTTCGTTGGTTTTTTATTTCGAGACTTCATCATATCAATCAGACTTTAGATTAGTCTTCATCATAACTTCGAGCCAGCACAATTTACTCGATTTTATAGTTACAGAGAAAAACCAGTGACATTTTGTGTCGCGTGTCGCAGATATTAACAAAAAAGGAATACAATTGACAAGATTGATCAAATACATGGAGCTGAAACAGATACAATTCATCGAGTATATAACCCCCCAAATCACTTTTGGAAATGGGTGAAGAAAAGTCGATGAATCCAGATCCAGTGTTGCATTTCTGTGCTCATTTATTGGTAAATATAAATTTGCTTTCTTCTTATAGTGGCCACACCACAAAGACTCTCATAGAGTTTATTCTGCTTGGTATGGGATTTACTTGAGAAACTTGGGTGACGGATAAAAGAATCCGACTGTTATTTAACAAAAGAATTCCATGTTTTTCTTCTTCTGTGTAGTACAGCTTAGTTTAATCCTCGTCGATATTTCAGCCTTTGACTGAGTGCCGCTAATCGGGGCACCTTCAATCAAATAAATGCCATTGTTACGTCACCAACGAATGGTCAATTCACAGCGGCACGACCAATAGCGTCATAATACAATTTACTTCCTAGTGAGCTGACAAACTCTCGACCAATCACATCTTGAGAAAACGCTCAGTTTTGATCATAATGGGTGTTGCATGATTAAGCGGAATAACATTGCTTTTTATTTACATGGTTGAACGACTTTGTCTCTACCATACTGGTTGTAAAATAATGCAAACAAAGTGAATAATTATTATGATTGGGGCCTTCTGACATAATTATACAACAACGGGTTATCCAACAATTCTGTTATTTTATTTAGTGAAACCTTAGTTTATCAATTCTTATGCATTCTCATTTAGTGGCATGATCATAATTAACAACCATCGTTTTACGAGAAGATTATCTGACTTACATGAGCGCTATACAAGAACCCACTATTATTATATTACTATTTGTTTGTTGATTATTTACTTGAGAATTTTGTTGTCTGTCTGTCTGCCTGGTTTTGTTTGTGTGATTTAGTATGATTGTGTCATTTCGTATAGGTATGTTTGTTCATTATATATTGTTTCACTTTTAGTACGATTAACTACTGTAGCTAACATAAATGTACCATGAAAAAATTAACGACATCGATGATAAACAAAAGCAGATATTAGGCGCTTTGTCATCATTTCGAGATCGCCATATAGCTCGCACCGATTTTTTCAAACGTTTCCATTCAGAGTGATTGAAGATGCATCCTGCACAGGCGGTTGCATGTATTTCGGTAATTTTCTTTGTTATGTCACCGTATTCTTGGTTACGTCATAAGTGCAATGCGCAAGGTTTATAATTATGAAATCGGCTCATACAATAGACTGGACTTTGATCTTTTCACGGGCAAACTCTCGACCAATCATGGCTCGATAACCATTTACAACTCTTCAAACAGAGGCGGGAAGGAGGATTAAGAAACATTGCTTTCAATCTGATGAGCCGTTGTTTAAAACACTTAACTCAGATAGCTCCTTGAACTGAATATCCAAATAAATTGATAACAAAATTATAACTTACAAATATATTTACAATTTTAAGTTCACTTAGGCCTATATGGACAGTATTTTTATCCCAGACGATCGACAACAAAAATTTTGCAAAGCAATGTATTTCGCTCTCCGTTTCTCCCCTCTGTTGTTCCTGTCCATCTATATATCTCTCTCTCTCCCTCTCTGTTTTGTCGATCGCCTGGGATAAGAATACTGTCCATGGAAATATACTTAGAATTTAAAATCTATATGTTATTACTAATTTTGTTATTGAAACAAGAAATAAGAGAGAGATGGAAAGAGAAGAGCAAGGGAAATGAGGAGAGTGAGAGTGGATTCATAGATGGAGAGAGAAAGAGAGGGGATAGAAAGAGAGGGAGAGAGAGAGAGAGAGAGAGAGTGAGAGACTGAGATATAAAAAAGGTGGACATGGAGAGAATCCAAGAAATAAGAGAGAGGTGAAAAAAAGGTGGGAAATATGGGCAATATAATTAGAAATAAAAGGAAAGGGAAAAACAAGAAACGGAAATAATGAGAGAAATTTCGAGATTATCATGAAAGATAAGAAAGAAAGAGTGATCTGATAAAGAAAAGGAAGAGGTTTGACGGCGAAAGAAGGTGAAGATGAAGGTGAAGGTGATGACCGGGGTAATAATAAATCTGTAAAGCGCTTAGGCACATCGTTGGATCGGTGTATTGAGCGCTGGAGAAAAAAACGGATTATTATTATTAGAGAAGAAAAATAGAGAATGCAGAAAATGACAGGGAAAGAGGGGCGAGAAAGATGGATAAAGAAGAGGAATGAGTAGAACGGGAGAGTGGATTTATAGATGGAGAGAGAAAGAATGGAAGAAAGAGAGGGGATAGAGAGAAAGAGTGTGCGAGAGAGAGAGATAGATAGAGATAGATACAAAAAGGGAGAGATGCTCGGATACCGGGATAAGACGGTTTCCGTGGCTTACGTGGCAACCTCGTTGACGTGGCATTTAATACTTTTAGAATAAACTTATGCCAAACTGAACCCAAGTAAATTTTCTCTTAATGGCTTACACATAAGAGATGTATTAGTTTTTAAATTAGGATACCGTTTCGATAATTTACATGGCAATATAGGAAGATAATTTCCAGTCTTAAATCATAACGATATAGTCTTGTGAATCCCCAATATGAAAAGATATACAAAATACATAAATTCATGAATTCATTGCAAACAGGGGCTTTGTGAACTTCGTATAAACAAATTTGAAAAAGAGGTAGAAAGCATTGGGACATAATTTAGCCACAAAAATGATATTGTCCTGAATAAGATTATTTTCTCAACAATAATGTTTAACGTACAATGGATAAGAAAAGCCCCCCCCCCCCCCATTTTTTAAAAATAATTTTATATTCCAAGAAATACATTTGCGCCCTTGAGAGTGATATGTGTTTTTTTGCTCGCTGTTTTTTTCTTTTGTGTGTGTGTGTGTGTGTTTAGATTACCATGCCCCTCCCTCCTTGTTCTTAATTGCCATCGACTCCATAGTATGTTATTTTTTTAAAACCCGAGTCACAGTGAGGGAAGAAAGGGTTAATCTAGCCATAAGTCTCCCGTTACTTTGGAAACGTCAGAATCCCGCTACTGACACAAGACAAGAACATGGGTCATCGATTTCTCCTCATCTTCGTGTAAAGCGTTGGTGGTATAATGGTTAGCATAGTTGCCTTCCAAGCAATTGATCCGGGTTCGATTCCCGGCCAACGCACATGTAATTTTCTTTCTTTGTTATTCTTTTGTGGAAGTAGGATATTCGAGTATCTATTTTTCAAATGCGTTATATGAAAAAGTTGCCACCTAAGAAGCGTAAATATTGTCGTGTAGGCCTGGCTCCCTCTCTCTTTCTCTTTCCAAGGTCGTGTTTCTCTCTTGTTCTTGTCCCTGCCGTTCTATCATACCCCTCTCAAAACCCTGTTTCCCCATCTCTCTTGCGCTCTCTCGCCTCAATGTCCAAATTTCCCTCTCGTAATACACCACTTTATATGTATCACCCTCTATCATGCGAACTATTCTATATTTCTCAATAATTCTCAATTCTCTTTCCATCTCTTCTTTCCTTTTGTAAATATCGCTCCCTTCGTATTATAACATTCTATTCAAAAATGTACATTAGACTTTTCACCAAATAAAATGATATACCTTCACTCTACAGCTCTAGTTGAGGTAACAGGATCGTAACAACTTTCAACAAATCAGCGAAGGTGTCATTTTCAATATCCTAATATGTATCTGTATTGTTCTCACATTTATAAAGATGGAGAAGGCTATTGAAATTGCCTTTGATTTTTCGAAAGTAACGACCGGGCTTATTTTTAAAATTCCATTCAACATCTTTCTTCTTTTCCTATCATATTGTGTTAAATACGACAAACAAAAAGACAAAAACACACAACAAACAAGAGTGTTTGAATTTGAAAACGCATTTATTCAGATTCATGAAACATAAATGTCTAAAATGAAGACTTGAATTGCACGAGATAATCCTCATGAGTTCGACAATTGAAGTAGACACCCCAATCGTTTGAGAATATGAGTTCTGCAAATAAAGACTCGTCAGCTAGGTGGCTATCCTCTCAAGTTTGCCACCGGGAAATGCATCTTGAAGTGTCGGTTGAGGCTGCTGCTGCATGTGAATTCTCTTTCACATCCCTCGAATGAACATCGATACGGCCGCTCTCCAGTGTGAACGCGACGATGCCTAATCAACTGAGACGGACATGCTAAGATCATAGGGCAGTACTGGCAGCAGTAAACATGACTTCCGGTGTGAATCCGGCGATGAATGCGAAGATGTATCTTCTTGGCGAACGACTTGGGGCATGATCGACACTGAAAACGGTGATCGGGCGAAGGCGGAGGTGACGTGGCGAAACGCTTCCTCGGCGGGGATGACGTCGGTGACGAAGCTCTCTTACGATCCGCTACGAGGCTCGGAGTTGGTGTCGACGACGGTATCAACCAGTTGACGAACGAGTGTTGATCCGTTCCGGACGCCTTCACCGGTTGCGGTTGTGACTCCCTCTTGCCCTCCAACGGAGGTCTACCATGAGCGACTGTAGTCTGGCACAGGGGACAGTTCGAAACATTGCAGTGAAAGATGCTCGAGGTTGTTTGTCGACGGTGTCGAGACCAGATGACGGAGGCGATGGCCTTGTTGAAGTCGGGCTCGTGTATCTTGACGGGGATGGGCATGGCGGAAATCCTGGTCATCGGGAAGAATACGGGCAGAGTGGTCCGCATGGGGTTTGCAAGGAGAGGAGAAGACCTGAAATGGAAAAAAGGGAGAGAATAAGTATTAGACTATGACTCAGAGAAATTCATTTAACTTTAGTTCTGGATTACCAATAATTTTAACAGAAAAAAAAAGAGTTTTAACTTGTTTTCAAATAAGAAATCATTTCTGAAGGAAAAACAACAAATTCAATCAAAAACAAAACCTACTTTAACTTAGTAGGTGAGACATGTCACTATCACCCAAAACTATTCTGGCCTATCATTCTGTTTTGAGCGCTAGAAAAATTAATGTGATAGAAATCTGAAAGGCATGGCAAAGAAATGACAAATTCAATACTTACTCCATGTAAGATATAGGTGAGATGGTTATCGTAGTGGAAACAGTGACAAAAGTATTCCCCAAAGATTTTCTAAAGAGTTGAACCGGTAAATATGCCTTCCTCGAATATAGTCAAGTGTCAGAATGGTAGTTTGAGTCACGTTTACCGTGTATTTATTTGATTACTTCATATTCGGTAATCTATTGCGTTCAGTGATTGGTCGAGAGTTTGCCCATTAGGTGCCGCGTGATGAAAGGCTGCTGAAACGGACCAATCAGAGGAGAGGACTATTTATCGCTATAGAAATGTCAGTCTTTGTCGCCGCCGACTATCAACGCGCGAAACAATAGCTTCCTAAGTGCCTCTCCTTCGCATTGATCTATCATGGATTATAATGTTATGAGGATTTAAATGCTTTTCATGAAAGAATTATTATTATGTAACGTGCTAAAGTGTTCAATACTAGTTGTTGTAGTCTTAGTTTTAGAAATCTCAATTAAAATCTGATAACATTAATTTTTCAGTAAGTTTTGCCCAAACTATTCCAAAAGAAAAATAGCGCGACGTAGACACAGTAGGGCTATCAATTAAAGCAAACAGTTTAATGTAAAAGAAGAGCCAGCAAATTTACTCGATTTTGTAGTTCCAGAGAAAAAATAGTAACATTTTATTTTTCGTATCGCTGATAATAATAAAAGGTACAATGAACAAGATTTATCAAATTCATGAATCTGAGGACAGAGACAATTTATCGAGTATATAGCCCCCAACAAATAACTTTTGGAAAATAGATGAAGGGAAGTCGATAAATCGAGATTCAGTGTTGCAATTCTGTGCTCATTTATTGGTAAATATATAATTGTTACTTTGCTTTCATTTTATAGTGGTGCACGTCACAAAAACTCTCATCGAGTTTATCTTGCCTGAAATGCAATTTATTTGAGAAACTTGGGTTACGAAGAAATAAAAATCAGACTCTTATTTAGCAAAGGAATTCCATGTTTTTATATATCGCCCAATTATATTCACGTCGATATTTCTGCGATGCAAGGCACACGCAATCAAATAAATGCCATTGTTACGTCACCAATGAATGGTCAAGTTATGCGGCTTGACCAATAGCGTCATAATAGAATTGACTTTCTAGTCAGCCAACAAACTCTCGACCAATCACAGTTTGAGAAAACGCCCAGTTAGTGACGCGTCAATAGGATTTGATCACAATTGGTGTTGTAGGATCACATGCGGCATAGCTTTGCTTTTTGCCTACAGGGTTGAACGACCTTTTCTCTTCCATACTGGTTGTAAAATGATGCAAACAAGTGAATAATTATTATGATTAGGGTTTCTGACATACACAAGAAAGGGATATCCAATAATTCTGTTATTCTATTTAGTGAAACCTCAGCTTATCAATTTGTATGCGTTCTCATCTAGTGTCATAATCATATTAAAGGTAAAGACCAGTTTTGGAAACGCCCCCTCTCAAAAAAATGAAAAAGAAGAATATGTTTTGACTAATACGTGATGCTATAAATTTTGCCGGGAAACCGCCTACTAATTGATTTATTTGGTAAATTATTATATCTATCCGGACTGGATAGCTATAGGGTAGTCCCATATACATCTTTCTGTGTACAGTGCTTGTAAATTTAACGGTAAGACTGGGCCAAATTTATTATCATTTTGATGATTCCAGAACCTTGCAGTACACACCAATACTTGTATGTAAGGTGATCAACCTTTTCTGATCGATTCCATTTCGTTTCTTGCAAAATGCAATTGCATGACCAGAACTTGTCTATACCTTTAACAGCCATCTGTTTACGAGGAGATTTTCATTTTGTTTGTTGATTATTTATATGATTATTTGTTGTTTGTCTGTCTGCCTGTTATTTTTTTTTTGTGATTTAGTACATGTATGATTATACTATTTCGTATAGTTATGTTTGTTTATTATATATTTTTTCACTTTTAGAAACAATGAACTTGTGTGTCATACAATGTAGCTAACATAAATGTAACAAAAAAATGAACGAATTCGATGATAAATAAAAGCAGATTCCTTTGATGAGTATACTATGAGTATATCGCCCACTTTTTCAAACGTTTCCATTCATCAAATTAAAACAGTTATTGAAGATGCATCCTGCATAGGCGGTTACATGTATTTCAGTAAGTTCTTTGTTACATCACCAATTCTTTGTTACGTCACCAGTGCAAGGCGCAAGGTAATAATATGAGAGCGGCTTATACTATAGACTGACTTTGATCTTTACAAGGGCGAACTCTCGACCAATCATCAGTCGATAACCGCTCACACCTTTTCAAAGGGAGGCGGGAAGACGGATTAAGAAACAAATCATTGCTTTCAATCTGAAGAGCTGTTGTTAAAATCTCTGATCTCAGATAGCTCCTTGAACTGAATATCCCAATAAATTAATAACAACATTATAAATTACATATAGATTTTTAAGCCAAAGTATATTTTCACATATTTCCATGGATGGATAAAATTCTAATCTAAGACGATCGATCGACAAAAATAATTTTGCAAAGCAATGTATTTCGCCATCTCCCTCTCCGTTCCTTCCTTTCTTTTTCTTTGTCCATCTGATTCTTCCTCTCTCTCTCTCTCTTTCTCTCTATCTCTCTCTCTCTCTCTCATACTCTTTCTCTCTCCATCCACTCTCCCTTTCTCCACATTTCTCTTTCCACATCTCTGTCCCTCGCTCTCCTATATCCATCTCTATATTTCCTCTTTCTGTCATTTTCTATATTCTCTCTTTTTCCTCGCTCGCTCCTCCTTGGATCATTATCATTCCACCTCTTCTCTTTCTTTATGATTTCCAGGCCCCTATTTCTCACCTCTTTCCACCTCTTTCTTATTTCTCGTATCAATATTATCACTCTCTTCTGTTCCGATATCTTATCTCGTATAAACATTTCCGTTGTTACACTGTCTCTTTCTTCCCTTTATCTATGAATATATCTACATCTCTCTCCCTGCTCCCATTCTCCCATATCTATCTATTCATCATCCCTTCTTCCGAACAAGTCGATCAAAAGAGGATTTATGTCAGTCGTTCAAAAGTAATGGATGAAATGAAAGAAAGAAGAAAAAAAAGGGGGGGGGGAAGAAAGAAGTATTACCTTAGTTACAGCAGACTCACACAAATGTCGACATTTTTTCAACGGGAAGTCGATAAGCGTTGGTGGTATAGTGGTTAGCATAGTTGCCTTCCAAGCAATTGACCCGGGTTCGATTCCCGGCCATCGCAACCTTTTTATTTGTTTGTAGGTTCTGCTTGTAGCAACTTATCAAACGATAATTACAGAACATAATATTCACAAAAATGATAATCAACCCCCCCCCCAAACCTCTTCCTGCCTCTCTCTCCCTCCCCTTCCTCCCTTCCTCTCCTTCCCTCTATCTCCCCCCTCTCTCCCTCCCTCTCTCCCTCCCTCTATCACTCTCCTTCTATCTGTCTGTTTTTTGTCATTTGCTATCTCTCTTTATCTCTCTGTCTCTCTTCATTATTTTCTCGTTCGAAGTATTGTAGGCCTACCAAAAACATATACAACATATCTACTCTGAAATTGAATCGTTGCTTTTTGCCACAACTTTCTAAATGTAAAGGCGGATAAAAGAGAGAGCGTTGGTGGTATAGTGGTTAGCATAGTTGCCTTCCAAGCAATTGACCCGGGTTCAATTCCCGGCCAACGCATATTGTTTTATTTTTTTGTTGTAATTTTATCTTATTTTGTTAGGTTCTTCCGTAACTGAAAACAGAAATAGTAACTGTGAACTTCATATTAGATTTTTGTGAATTATTGTGAATTATTTTCATCATAATACATTTTTATTTTTTTTCTCTGTTGTCACTCCCTCCCCCTCCCTTAGCTTAATCGCTTTTTAACTGACGCGAGATTTCAAATTCAAGGTCAATTTTGATAGAAAAAGAAATGAACAAAGATGAGCTTTCTTTTTTTTGTATTGGTGTATATTTAAAACCTGTTGTTGATTCGCAACATCAAGCAAGATACAGTGTTATTTACATGCTTAAACCAAAATTCAAAGCTCTACCTATATTTCACCTTGAAACAATTACAGGTAGTGTCAAAGCCAACTATACTGCTTGTATAACGAAGCTTCTGTGGCGCAATTGGTTAGCGCGTTCGGCTGTTAACCGAAAGGTTGGTGGTTCAAGCCCACCCAGGAGCGTTTCTTCTTTTTTAAATGTATTATTGACTAATGTTATCCATTCTTCTAATCTTTGTTTTTACTCAAAAGAAAAAAAGGGAGAAGAAAGAAAGAAGGGAGAAATGGATTATCAATCCTAGAAAATACACTGTGGTATATAGATGTTATAATAACTGAAACATAATGTGATGAACACTATAAAAATAGCACATATTTTTTTTGTCCCGGAAATTGGAAAATTATGCCGACCGATATTTCATTCAGTGAGGAAGGGGGTGGGGGATAAGGTCAGTTTTTTGTTGTTAATTTAGAGTACAAACATATTTCACTTTTGATCAAATTGTTTCTTCTTCTCAGCTCGCTCAATGATCGGTGCCCGTTGAAAAGACAATCAACATTAATCCAACATTTGTTGCATAGAAGCTTCTGTGGCGCAATTGGTTAGCGCGTTCGGCTGTTAACCGAAAGGTTGGTGGTTCAAGCCCACCCAGGAGCGAGATTCTTTTTGGAGTAAATTTCGTTACGCATTCAAATTCATGAACAAATAAAGGATTATCTTTTAGTTTTCGTTTTTTTACCCCCCCCCCCACAATATGTTGATAAAGTGCAACAATTCAATAAAAGAATAAAACAAGTTACTGTACGGTATTTCAATGTTCAAACTGGAGATTGCATAGATTTTGTTGCTAAGTTGGTCAACAACTATCCAAACAAGAAGCAACTTACATTTGCAACCAATATTGTGATCAAGACATTGTTATGCAACAAGTGAATGTAATATCTCGTTGAAATTCATTGCGAACATATCTTACTGGAGTGTATTTAAAAAAATGAAATTATAAATCTCTAAGATAAATAGTGAAATATCTTTTACATGGAAAGCGGCAGATGACTACGAAATTTAGTTGCACGCTCATTTAACATCTAACGTGTGCATTGAAAAGATTAACAAACAACCGGCATAGCGAACCTTTTGTGGCGCAATTGGCTAGCACCCAGGAGCGACAAATTCTTTTAATGGAAAAATGTGTCTTTATATGTAAAATCCCTGAATATTATTATTTTTTAATAAACTTCGCCATATGAAAACTACGTACATGTATGTATACACCCTTAACAAAATTGGCAAAGGCAGAAAAACAGACAAAGGAACACATGGCGACATTTTGTACAAATTTATATTATCATGGGATAACGTGGATCAAATCATTTAAAGGCTGAAGAGAAGCGGCAATACAAAAATAAGTAGGGTTTTACTGTATTATGTTTTTCAATTAGATTAAGTAGAGCGTTGGTGGTATAGTGGTTAGCATAGTTGCCTTCCAAGCAATTGACCCGGGTTCGATTCCCGGCCAACGCAATGTTTTCGTTTCTTTTTTTTTCTTTTTTTATTCTAAAAATCCGCCTGTAACATTTAACCAAATGCCTTCTTTGTTTTCATTTTTCAATTTCATTCAATTTTAGATTATAAAAGTCTATTTTGAAAGTTGTTATCATATCTCGCATAACGAGATTTTGTTGCTTTTAAACTACTGAACACGTTAAATAATTATACTAAGTTAGACAGCACCACATGTGCGCTTAGAAACACCTGCATGTCTAAAGCGCCCTATTGATGTAATTATTATTTGTATTACTACCCTCTTTGTATTTCTTTACGCTTGTTACAGACAGTTTTCAAATTCTTACACTTTTTAAAAGAATCAACTACTGTTTCTACTTTCTTTGTACAGACCACCCAAGGGAGACAATAAGTGGTCTCTATAGGCAGGTGGTCTTTATGTACAGGTTCCTTTAGTACATGTTTCACTCTATCCTACCTCTCTTTTTTCCTATCAACTTTCCAGCTGGTACCCCTTCTCTTTCTTCTCAACTACCCGAATAAGAAACAACTTATGCATGCAATCATTATTCAGACCATTGAAATAAAATGACACACATAATTATAGCATAGCAAGTAAATATAATTATAACTCATTGAAGTTCAATATGAACATGACTTCTGGAGTGTATTAAAAGCAAACATGAAAAAACATACACGAAAATGAAATCATAAATCTCCAAGATAAATTTTGCAATGTTTCTACAGGTAGGGCGTTCGATGAATTCACAATTGTTCAATTTTAGTTGCACGCTCATGCGACAGTTAAAGTGTACATTGATTATACGATACAAATAAACCTAATACTAGAATAACGAAGCTTCTGTGGCGCAATTAGCTAGCGCGTTCGGCTGTTAACCGAAAGGTTGGTGGTTCGAGCCCACCCAGGAGCGATCATATATTATTTTATGGGAATTGTGTCTTTATTATTAAAAAGACAAAAAA
>BEXV01002498.1:6427-40371 GCA_003118195.1 Hemicentrotus pulcherrimus
GCAACAAGATAATCAAATATAATATTATGAATTTGACAGTAATAGCAGGTACATGCACAGGAACTGTAGTGGAAGTTGTATGCAACAGGAAGTCTGTAGTAGAACAGAGGGCAACAAGATAACTGAATGAAATAGTATGAATTTGACAGTAATAGCAGGTACATGCACAGGAACCGTAGTGGAAGTTGTATGCAACAGGAAGTTTGTAGTAAACAGAGGGCCAGGCACTGAACAAGATAATTGAATAAAATAGTATGACTTTGACAACGATAGAATGTACAGGAACCATAGTGGAAGTCGTACGCAACAGGAAGTTTTTTATAAGATAATTGAGCTTCAAATGAACTCTCCTGATGCACTATGATCAAAAACACTAAGTTTGACTGTTGCATTTTTATTGTGTGTAAAGTACCGGGTCAACAAATTTTAAAAACTACCGGTAATATCTACCAGTAAATGTATTTTAGGAATATTTGTAAGCACATCAAAGTGGAGTTATGAGCAATTCATTTTCCTAAGAAATCCATCATTGTAAATTATGTGCTCTCTTCGAAATATGCAACAGTGGAATATGTTTATCCCAGAAACATGACCTCCATGTTGACTTCTGATCTTTGACCCTTAGAATCCTCCCCCAGCGGAAGGGGGTGAGACGGATGACCCCGTCTACGCCCAGGTCAGCAAGCCAAAGCTGACGGAGCTGGCAGCCAACCTCAACAACGAGCCATTCCCGTCTTCCGGACTTCTAGATCTTGAACAAGAAGTCAAGAATATTCAAATGGTAAGAGAATTCAAGGAAACTTGAATGCAATTTGCTCATTTATATATTTATTCAACCCCCATATATTGAATTTCATTTTTATTCATCAAACTATTATTTTGAAGTCGATTCATGTCATATTATATGTAGACACATATAATAAGCTCTATTAAAGAGACATGAATCTTCATATGGTGATGGATCACATCAGAAAATATGTTTGGATTTTTGTTACCGTCTGAAAGTAAGGCTCGAAGTTAACAGGTGCCCTGGAGATGTGGACTTCAAAACAAAAAAATCATAGTCAGTCAGAAAGCAAACAAATAAATGACATCCAAGTTCTGCATGCATTGTCATTGATGTATCAGCTGTTCCATAGTTGAACAGCTCCATCTACAGTTCAGATGTCATTTGAAACAACCTGCTGCTTGGACTAAACTGAGTATGAGGTAGAGGGTATAGGGGAAGAGGTTGGGGGGGGGAGGGGGGTCTTACAGGCATGGTTTTGGGGTTTGTGTACTCTCAACAGTTTGGCAATACATGTCTATGTATATGAGCAGAAGTGAAGATTTAGGCTCCTGGGGTTAAATACATCTAACAACTAAATAATTCATACCGTTACCAAGATGTGTAACTTTTAAAGATTTTCGTTTCTTGAGAATATGACATACTAAAGCTCACCTCTAAAGGTATTCAACAAATGCCATAATTCAACCAGTCCACATTTCATTCTTGAGTAACACAAAACACAAAAAAACATCAAATTTACAAGGGGTATGATTTATATGAATAATTTAGTTGTCAACTGTATGTCGTTTATCAGATTGAGTCCAGTTTGGCAACAGTTCTTTCTTTGCACATATCTGTTTATTGTTTCTTTTTACATCTTCTGCATAAGTTTTATTCAGTTTTTAAAGTAAATATATTTTTAATGGGTTTCATCTTATTATGGGGCTTATCCATTCAATTGAACTCAATTTGGGTTTTATTGTAAAAACAAAAGAACATGGAAAAATTCTCACCCTGAAGACTGATATTGTCATATTAGCAGAAAAATACAAGGAAACATGAAATAAGGTTATAAAATGTACGGTACATTGAAACATAGTAGTTCAATAACAACTATAACAAAGAAATTGACTTCATGAATGAAATTCAATATCATGTTAGTTAGGGTTAACTTGAGTAAAGGTAACAGACCCTGGTACTACAGAAGAATGAACACCTAAATGCATACAGACATTTAATGTGCATCAAGACACTGTTACTAAATCGGTCTTGACTCTTGGCATCGTATCGTTCATAACGGCAGATAACTCCAACCTTTTCAGGGAAAGCAACAAGGCGAGGGGATAAAAAGGGGGGAAGTTTTTTATGAGGCTATTGTGAAGGAGAAAAGAAAAAATGGAGAATAACAGGAAATTCTGCCCTATGCTCGCACAAATTTGGCAGGATGTTCTTTAATCTTAGGTGTAAGATTGAAGTTTGGTTTTGAAGTTCTCATTTTTTTTCCCCCTTAGAATTGTAGGTCTAAAGAGAGGCGGGTGGTCATGCCCATACTAGGTAGACAGGAAAGATGGATTTAAGTTTTGTTGTTGCCTCTTATGAGGGCTTTGTTAATCCTGTAGCCAGAATATTGGACCTATAGATTAAGTAACATGTACAGTATGTCTGTTATCAGGAAATATCATAGAAACATTGAATTAATCTAATGAATAAGTACATGTAATAGGAAATGTAAACCAAGTAGTGCTGTCATCGACAAGCCTTCTGTCGACAACCTTGTCGATAAAAGTGCATTTTTACGGGAAGGCGACATGTCAACAGGGATAGTATATTGTCGACAAGAATCAACCCATTTATAGGCTTTACACGCACTTTGAATCATTTTACAAACAACACTGTTTTTTATAACAAAACACTTTGGTTTTGTGTAATTTGTATTTCAAAGTGAACACAAACTCGAAATCGGTCATCTTACTTACGGCTGCAGCAAATAAAAATCATTCACGAACAATTGTTGGCATGCACGCCGGTGTTGGAAGGATTGCATTCTTCCAACCATCTGTCGACAATGTGTCGTTGTCGGCTAAAATTCAAGACGACATGTCGACAAAGATTTTTTTTCTCGATGACAGCACTAAAACCAAGTAAATATAGTAGGTACATGTACATGTACATGAAGATGTATGCAGATGGATGATTGATTAAGTGGAAGATTAGAACAAGCATTTTTTTTTTTAAATAGAGAACAAGAGTGAAACAAACGTGTAGAGAAACAAAAAGAAAACAAACTATAAATAGAGGAACTGAAAGAAAAAGAAGGATGTAGAAAAATGGAAAAAGTGCACTGTTGAGTACATGTAGTAAAAGCAAAAGTAAGAAATAGACAGGAAATATAGACGAAGAGGAAGAAGACAAGAACAAGTATTGGGAGTATACAGAGAGAAAAGAGGAGGTGAGAGAGAGGGAGAAGAGGAGGTGAGAGAGAGGGAGAAGAGGAGGTGACAGAGAGGGAGAAGAGGAGGTGACAGAGAGGGAGAAGAGGAGGTGACAGAGAGGGAGAAGAGGAGGTGACAGAGAGGGAGAAGAGGAGGGGCAAAGAGAGAGAGAAAGGTGAGATAGGGAGAAGGAAGAAAGAGATTGACAAAATGATTGAGATAAAGTGAGAGAGGGGAAAAGAGAACAAAAAATACAAAGAGACCACACACACACCCCCATCATCATCCCCTCACACTCAGAAAAAGAAAGAGAGTGGGAGCTCCTAACCAATGAACGAGTTTGCAATAGATGAGCGAGGATAGGCAATGAGACGGAAATTGGTCATCCTACCTCAGAGCTTCCCAGGGGACAGGCTGGGGTTGAGAACATTGGTGTCCTGCTAAGCCACCTTAGAGGAGGTGACTTCCCTCATTCTCTCACTTTCGTCATCATGACCCATTAAAGGTATTCCCTTTTAGACATCGTGAAAATTTTACCTGAAAGAGAGACTTGAATCTAAATAGTAGGCAAAGTTCGTTGTAAGCATGAAATTTTAAGGTTGATTGTAAGCGCGAAATGTCAGAGTTAATCTTGAGCATACAATTCCAGAGTTAATCATAAGCATGAAATTACAGAGTTCTTTTTTAAACATAACATTTCAGATTTAATCGTGAGCATGAAATTAGCAGTGAATTTGCTCCTATCCAAAGAGTTTGCCATAATTGTAAATACATGTAGTATACCGTTTAAATGAATATCCCTTGAAATGTAGGAGGACACACTGAAAAGGAAACATATCAGACCTATTTAAACATTTTTGTGGCACACACTCTGTAAATAAGATCGATCGATCGATCTGTATGAAAAACAAGTCAGAAAAATCTTGGAACCAGCAGGACTTGTACCTGCATCTACTGCTTGCCGGGCAGCGACTCTACCACCAGGCCATCACTCGTCCATGGCACAGTCAGGTTCAAGTCCCGCTGGTTCCAAGATTTTTTCTGACTTGTTTTTCAATACAGATCGATCAATCAATCTTATTTACTGGGTGTAAGCCACAAATATGTTTGAATAATTGAAATTTTTCCCAGGAAGCATTACATTAAAAAAAATATATCAGACCTAAATGTGATAATAGAAACAGATTCTCTACCATGCTATATACTGGTAGTAGTTCCCTGCATAGTGCAGTAATCTCAATCTCTTTGCTTTCTATTTGATGCATTTTATGGCGTTTTAAAAGAATATTGTTCTTGATGCATGCTACTATATCAGGAGTGCTCTGGTCTTTCTTCTTTTCACAGGACTGAGTTTGATATGATTCCTAAATGTGTTGATAAATTAGATTTACCCTGGTGAAAATACTGAGGTAAAAGAAGTAAGCTTCTATAAAGGAAAATCATATATTCACATAATGTCATGTTTTTCATGAAGAGTGAAAATAGAGTAGGCTGAATGGAACTATCCTCTTTAAAGCGATAGTTGAGTTCTGTTGCAGAGGGAGCTACACAAAATAATTTTTTGTGAGATAATGAAAAACTGAGTGTCAAATTTGAAAGAACATAATATTTAAATGACAAAATCATCTTTGTTTGATCAAAATTGGTTCAGAGACGGCTGAGATATAATGATTTCTAATACTTGTGTACCACCACAAATATTAGATATTTTGACAAATTTAAAAAATCGTTGAAACCCCCCCCCCCCAAAAAAAAAAAACCGCCTTTTACATTGTCAGCCATTGCCGATGTTTTTTTTTTGTTGGCATTTTCGTATTGCTTTTTACGCACAACCAGCCGGCCCATATATCATTATTTCTAATCAAATAATTAACGGTTACCACATTTTTTTTAAAGTGGAGCTGATTTTTTATACTCGTATTGGCTAAATTTCACACATTTTGGGGTCTAAAATTACCTTCATAGCAATTTTGGGTTCTAAAAGGGCACTAGAAATGTCATAGAAAAAAATAAAGCATTTGAGGTCTGAAAATAGAACTCAACTATCCCTTTAAGTTTTCAGTATTATCATTTACAATGAAATTCTAAATGAACAACAGACTTCATTTAGTGCTTCCATTGTTTGATCCATCTACCATCTACCGCTAATTATTTATTCCCCTAAAATTTACGTTGCAAAGCACATTGTCATAAATTGCTTTGTTTTTCTTTCCTTAAAAGAATAACATATTTTTTCAGTTAGTTCTTCTATTGTTTTAAAATATTAATTGTTGCATATCAAAGCATTTTGAAAGCTTCTTTGCACATAGTTCAAAAAGAAAAATAATCATAGACAATATGTTATCATTTGAATGATTTCATGACAATAAGAATGAGTAATTCCAGAGTAATTCCTATCTTCTAGTCTTGCCAATTTGCTGGGCATGTGACTCTCTTCTGCATTGCCAATTTGTTCCCATCGGACATGAGAGGTGTTATACAGGAAGGTGTCACAGTGCCTCTTAGAGATCACATCAATTAGAGCTAAGCAGGCTCTATGAATTCAATTGTCACCTACCTGAGTAACCATCTCCTCTCTCAATAGAGGTGATTGAGATTTATGACTTTTTGAGTGACCAAAGTTTCTCACTATTGTATGAAGGCGAAGGCATTTAGTTTTAGCTGTGAATTTCACATTTATGGCCCAGAAGTGCTTCTATTATTACACGCTTTCTTTCAAACAAAAACTGAAATCAAATGAGATTTTTATCCAATATTTGATTCAAAATGCAAGTGCATGTTGTGCTCTGTTTCATTATTACAGGATATTATTAGCAGCTCAAGGAACTACAAGTAGTATGTCAGAACACCGTACTTGAAATCACTTAGTGTAGATTGAAAATGTGATTTCATAGATGCGTTAAAACTGCATTGGAAATGTAATGGAATTTTGGATTTTTAAGTAGGAAATGTAATGGAATTTTGGATTTTTAAGTAGGAAATGTAATGGAATTTTGGATTTTTAAGTAGGAAATGTAATGGAATTTTGGATTTTTGGCAGCATCTGATTGCGGGCTTCGACATTAACTGATGTTGTCAGTCTATTGTATTCCGAGTCTATCCTTGGCTTGTCCAGGATCTACAAAGTACTAAGAGGCCCTTTCAAGAAAACCATAGCCATACTTGTGCAGGTGGCAGCGGAAGTGCCTGGACCAATCGTGACTAAAAGTTAAAACAGAAGATCACGTGAACGATGTCACCTGTTATAATAAAGTTTGCCCTAATTAGTACATGTACATGGCTGTCAATGCTTTAGGAATCCTCCCAATATTGCCTCCGACTGGATCGTAGAGAGTTTATCCAGTAACAGATTTGAGTGGAGGCACCCCATCCCAGCCCCTCTCCCCCTTTCCTAATGCGTAACTGGAGTCCACAAAAGACAAAAAGTGCCCATTTCAGGGTTACGACCAAAAAAGCACCTGAAAATTTGACCTTTTCATGCAAAATCATCCTTTTCTTTATTTGCCTAACCTTTTTTTTAAAATAGAATTACGCCCCTCCCATTTACAAAGTTCTGTAAGTACCCCAGGACCCCTTTATCAATTTGTTTAACAAATAGATTTGAAAGAGTTTGGGCCATTCAATGAAAGTGTTTCTGAGAAACATTTTTAAAATCATTAACTGTAGAAAATGATGCCAAAGAAAATATTTTAATGGAAATGTAATTCAGGTGAATGCTTTAAATATACATGCATACTTGTAGATTTTCTTATAAAAACTGCAAAATTGCAGTATGCAAGTGATGAAGTACTGTAACTCTTAGTGTATTCAGAGCTTTCTTTTGTGTTTTTATTTTATTTTCAAAGAATTTTGAGAATTTTTGAGAATTGAAACAAATTTGTTATCGATAGCCATGCAGCTTCAAATTCTTATATAAGCTGCCCTACTTTAAATCAAAATACAATGGCAATGGTGAAGGAAAAAAACCTCCCCTTTTCTTCCTAAGTTGTTTGAAGATGCAGGCCACTGTACTGCCTGCCTGGTTGAATCATCATCCTTTCATCAGCTTTGAGGCGATACAACATGACTAACCAAACCAAGCGCAGGATGTCATGGCATTGCCCCCTTCCTCGTGCCAGGAACAGTGGGGAAGAGTTAAAATCAACGATTGGGGAAAGTAGTTCCTAACCCCTGTTTTGTGCTCCTCTGATTTGTGGGTTCGTGTGTGTGTGTGTGTGTGTGTGTGTGTGTGCGAGCTGAGCATTCATTGTTGAGCTAAATCTGTGTACTGTACGATGAGAGTGAGAGCGGTTAGGAACAGTTAGGATCAACGATCGGCAGATTAGTTCCTGACTCGCATTTTGCGCTCCCGTTCTGTGTGGGTGCGTGTGGGTGTCTACCGTGCCGTCGGTTAAGGTTAAGGCTAAGCATTCATTGTTCTGTTTCCATCTGCGTGCAAGGAAATTGAGATCGCTCGGAGAGACCCATATTTGGAGTCGCACATGTGTGTGCCTTGAGTGAATGCATGAAGAGGAGGAAACCAGGATATTCACTGTCAGGAATCAGGATGATATCGGTCTTGTGTTAATCGCTTTTTACTTTTAGTTTTGCCTGTCTCCAATCTGATTGATAATCAGATGTTTCTGATGAATTGATGTGAAGGAAACATATACATGTATTGTGAAGTTATTGAGACTGCGTGGTGCTAATTATGGAGTAGAAGATCAGACCTGAAACAGGAGATGCCAATTGCACTTAATGCAGTTGGTTTCAAAGATTGATGTATCTAATGGATATTGATATGACATGGAGTTGAAAAACAGTTTGTATATAAATGACTTTGGTTCCAGTTATGTTATGTGCACTCATGTGACATTTTTGATAACACAATATGAAAACAAAATACGTGTAAATTCTGAAGACAATGTGACACTTGGTACCTAAAATGCAAAGGACCCAAGAAAGAAATACATCATGCAATAATTTTTGGTCTGCAGGAGTTTTGATGACAGAAAAAATGGACATTTCAGGATTCTAGGGCACCATCTTCTCTGTGAAGTCTTGAAACAAAGAAGACATCAAGTATTATCTTTTGAGAAGTGCAAATCTGCGGACTTGCATGGAGTAACAACACACCTTCTAAGCCACCACAATACTCTCGCCCTGAAGCATTAGGACTTCTAAAACAAAGGAAGGCATCTTGCGACAAGTGCCTCTCTGCGGACATTCTAATCTACTTTGGATGTGGAATGATCTATGACGGATGATAAAGCAGCCAAATCATTAAAAGCTCTTCGATCTCTACCCATCGCTGATGTTTTGATGACGAGGAACAGCTGTCACTGTCGCTGTTTGAGTGAAAGCTTGCTCAATTGCGCGGCTATTCTCATATTAATGAGTCACTCTGTTAGGATGAGGGTCACAACTTGGGAGTCGTAATCAATGCAAAGATGATACTCGCACCATGTGAAAACTTGCTGATTTTCTACTGATAGATCTCTGGTGACTCTTCGTTGCGTCATTGCGCTACTGATTTTGTCGCTTATTGATCGTAGCGATCTTCCAGTAGTTTTTCAATCACATCCTGTATTTGTGACCTCACTATATAATAGCAAGACATTGATGTTTCCGGAATGTGAACAACAGCTGTCGTAGAATTTCAGATATTTGGATAATTACAACAATATGGTGCATGTGGATGATTTAATTGTTGTTCTGATGTGGACCTTTAAGCCTTTGCTTTTGGAGTAAAGGAGGAAGGATGCCAAATTGACATTGGAGACAAAGGAGCGAGGAAAACTATTTCCTTGGTCTTTCGGAAAATACATTCATAGTGTTGGATTCCAGTGGTTGCCATTTTGATTTTGTGAAGGTTTAGCAGTGATTTTTTCCTTATTGGCTGTTTCCTTTTTACAGTATCCTGGCTTTATCATTTGCATATTGTACCAGAAAAGTAGGAAATGTATATTCCAGCACATCACTTTTAATAGAACCATTGTTTATTAGCCAGGAACGAGAGAACAATGACGACCAGACTGCAAAGAAATTACCTGCCCCGATCGCAGTCCATGAAGACGCGACGCCCGCCCCCAGTGCTGGAGGCCGTGGCCCGGAGCGAGAGCCGCGGTTGCCTGAAGGCGGACAGGTGTGGGCATAGGGTGCGGTTCAGCCCCCGCGTGGCGAGGGAGCCCAAGCTATCCCAGAACCAGTTGATTGAGTTGTGGAACTGGGGCAGGCTCAGGGAGGGGTTCTCCAGCAACATGTGGGCGTGGGTTGAACACCTTCTGAGGGTGCATCACCTACACTGCAAGGTAAATTTGAAAGTTAAAGGAAACACAGGATTTGGGGCCTGGATGCTTCATTTCCTTTGGGTCGATTGACAATCATGATTATACACTCTATATTTCAAAGGTTACTCTTTCTAATCAGAGGTTATTTACACACATTGTTACAACAAGTTGATCAGAGTCATGCACAGAAATGACAGGAATATGATCATTGTTTTTAATTTCGGATGCAGAAAAAAAATCATATCTTGAAATATAGTGCATAAAACCTGGACAAGTTGACATTCATTTTTTAAAAAAATGAGTATGGTCATTGTTTTAAACTTTGGATGTACATGAAGAAGGAAAAAATCTTTTGATTGAAATATATTATTGCATAAAACCTGGACAGGGAATACAAAAACCAATTCTGGAATGAGAAATTTAGAATTGTGGTTTTGACTTTGCTCCACTTTGCTCATAACTCCTCTGTAAAGGGACAGGGGGAGGGGGACTTGGCTTCAGTTTAGGGCTTTAATTATCACAGTATTTGTCAATTACAGTCAAACCTGCTTTAGTGACCACCTGTCTTCAAAGACCACCTGTCTACAAAGGCCACATTTGTTGTTTCCTTTGAAAATGGTTTCTCATTCAATCATGTACTAAAGGAACCTGTCTACAAAGACCACCTGTCTACAAAGGCCACTTTTTGTGTTTCCCTTGGGCGGTCGCTATAGACAGGTTTGACTGTATTATTAAAAAAATGATGAATCACTTTGTTTAGTAAATTTTAAAATGTTTTCCAAGGGCTATTATTTAATAAGGAATGAACAGGCTTTTCTGTAATCCCAGATAGAGCAATGTAAATAGCATATTTTTTAAAGAAATATTTATTTCTCTGCAAGCAGGCTATTCCTAATCAAATGACACATGCCTCCCTGTGACACCCCTCCCCCTCAAAAGAACCAGAAAAGAGAGATAGGTACATTATGTACACCCTAATTAGGTACATCAATGTAGGCCTCAATTAATCTCTACTGCAGCCATCAATCACCACACTGACCTGTATTGGGGGATCATCTCAAAGCCTCATGATCTAAACAATTTTATCCAAAAAAATTCAGGGATCATGGATCTAGTTTTGAGAGGTTTCCACCCTTTTTTTTAATAGTCAGTCCGAAAAAAGATCATCCCTCAAAGAAAGTCTTTAAAAGGGGGGAATGAAGTTATCACACGTTGCAGGTGTACCCTCATAAGCTCTCTGTTGGATACTATCGAGATTGTAAGGGGATATACGACTGCACCAGTTCCTGCCCGTTGCCATGGTGATTTACGTTTAACCTGTACCTGTAGAACACCGAGACTTCCCTCAAATGCTTACACAAGCAGATCAGCAGATTGGCAAATTTCTTTCAAGAAATACCCAAGGATGTCCCTGTCTCAAGAAGGCCTCAGACTTGAATCTATAAGTGTTCTTGCATATAGTCTATGAAGAGCTGGAAATGCATTAAATCTTTGTAAAATGATAGGAGGCAACAACCTTCAGGGTATTGCCGAAAAAGCAGCAATTCACTGAAATATTGAATAGATACCTATTTGGACTGTTTTTAAATTCTTTTTAAATATGATACCAACCAACGTACATCTCAATTTGATTAAATTCGATTTGATAAATATTTATTACCTTCACAAAAACCGAATGAACATATGATGAAATATATATATACATGTACAATGTCATGTTGGAAAGAGATAAAATTCCTTAAAAGCATGAGGCTTGTGGTGGTGTCGCCATAAAAAAAACAGACATCAAGACCAGGTAATAAACTAATAATCATAATCAACATACTGTAATATACCAAAAGATTATATCCTTGTGTTTGCAGGCCAACTTGAATTGATTTCAAAACTATTATCTCTCATTTAACCCAATCAAGTGTAAATTTGGGAACATTTTGCTTTATTACAAGTAATATTAAAGCATTTGGACTGTAAATGGATTTTGAATCTTTTTTAAAAAAAACTGTTTTTCTGCATGGTTACCTACAATGTATACGGGATTGCATGCCTCTGGGCAGCAGTGAAGCATTTTACTTTTGCCAACCCTGGCCCATAGGTAACCATTTTTTCCTCTTCTCCTTGCTTCTCATTTCCTTCTCTTTCTCTATTATTTCTAGGATAATAGTATTTATCATGTTAACTGTGAATTTCTGATTTTTTGGCCAAATAAATAATAAAATAAAAAAATAATGTGATACATATTGTACATTTTCATGCATCCTAAGCTTGATGTGGCATGGTCAGTTGAATTCTATAATGATAAATTTTCAGAGACCTGTTATATCCTACGTGTTGTATTTTAAGTTGCAATACATGTAGACATTTCAACTGACACGAAGCCAAATATTTGGACACATACATGTATATATATTTATAGAAACCCATTTTGATTGCAAGCCAAGGAAGCAAGTCAACTTGACTGCAGCTCATTGTTACTAAATTACAAGATAGTTTCACATTGAAATGTAATTTCCTGGTCTTGTGTTTCAGTTATTTTTTTATTTTTTTTGTGGGGGACTTGTTTTTTAAAGAACTGTACAAAATTTGCTTCTTAATTTTAGTGAGCCACTCCACCTCCNAGAATAGTTCCAATGTTTATTTTGAAAGAAAAACATGTCTTGGGTAGTTATACACCCTACTCAATTTTCAACTCTGAAAGAAAATAATGTGCACTTTGCAAGTACTAGAAAACATTGCTATCCATTTGTTAATCCCTTGACTACTCCGTTCTCTCATTCCCATTCGTTTATTACATGAACCAGTAGATTACCATAGGCAATGGGTTAAGAGCAGCTCTAACATTTAGAAATTCAAAGATGAAAACTTGTTCTGTTAGTGTTACATGTAATTAAAGAACGCAAAAATGGGTATTAACTTAAACAATTTGAGAAGATTGTTTGTCACCGATGTGATTAAGGATGACCTCATAGAGGACCACAGGCTAGTTAACACACAGACTGTAGCAAAATGAAAAGAAAAGAAAATTATGAAAGGAAAAAAAATGATTTGAAGACACCATGGCTGAAGACAGTTGACCAAATCCCCCTGGTAAGCAAGGATACAGAGTGATTGGATAATTGGATGTTGTATTATGTTCTGGGCAGACGTGGTGACATACACAGTTCAGAGGGGGCGGCCACTGGAGCGAAACTTGGCAGTGGCATGAAATATGATACACCAGTCTTTAGTTTAATTACAGAAAGATAAATCTTTGCCAGAAAATCCAAGCCTTTAATCACAATAACTAGGAATTAAAGGACAGTGGAATAATTCTAATATCCTGTCTGAGGCTTCTGTATTCATTTTTGCCTTTTTTGGTTGATTTTACCAAATTCCATGCATGTTAGAAGAGGGCAAAACTGTCACTAAATGGATTTTTATATGAAAAACAAACATTTCATATTGACTTGTCTTAAGATCTCTGTTCGTTATCTTTGCATTATTTAGTGTTTAACTCTAAAGAATGAAAAAGTTTTCCAGGATTTCATTATCGGTTTGTGTAAATCTGATGGAAATTTAAACAATTTTTTACTAGAATCCACAAAATTAGGTAATTGGGTGTTATTTAATTGCTGTCGATATATTGGTTAGTTCGAACTTTCCGAGCGTACTTTTTGTGTGACCTACATGTAGGGATTAAATGCTCTTGCAAATAAAATGATTACGGGTAAATGAAAAATTAAGCAATGATAAGTATTACAGTACAGCTTTAATCTACAAAAGCTTTGAATTAATGGGAATAAACTTTTTTGTGGATTAGCAATTGTAGAGTTTTCATGTACTTCTAAGCTGTTACTTCATGGTCAGCATTAATAGGCAATTGTTGTAATATATGGTAATCAAATTTGATGCACAAATCTTTGTTCAGTGCCTCGTAACAAATTATTTAATTTACCTTTTACAAATATTTGTTCATGTTTATCAATACCGGTAGTCAGAATGCTAATTACAAACATCACTGTTGCTAAGTAGGATAAACATCATGGCTTGTCCTGCCTAGCTACAATTCTTGTATGCAATTTGCATTCTGACTTTAGAAATATGATATTTGTAACAGGTGAATGGAATAATTTGTAACATGGCACTTAAACAAAGATTTGTGCATTAAATTTGATTACATTACGAAAATGGTCTATTGGCGGACAAAGTTAATTACCGTACGTATACACACTTACATGTAGCTTTAAAGTAGTCCAGGGAAAAAAATACAGTAAAAAAAATTTAGGGGGCTACTTTTCATGCTTGCCTGCATGAAAATAACACTCTTTGATTTGTTTTGCATTGAACTCTATGCAAATTTTTTTGGGCTCTTTTATGACTTTCGGGGGCTCTTTTTGGCATTTCGGGGGCTAATTCGCCCTGAGCCCCCGCGTATTTTTTTCACTGTAAAGTACATTTTGAGTATGATACTCCAGGCCGTACATGAGCATTGATGGACCTACGAGAAGGATTTGATATAATTTGGGTTGGCAAATTTAATTTTTTAAAAGGATGTTGCTTTAATACACTTTTTTTTTAATGAAATGTACAATTCAAATAAAAATGATGATTTTATTACATTGATGAAATCAATGTACGTCTTGTTGCAGTTGAGAAGGTTATCCTCCGCACATGGGTTATTTTATTGGTGAATCTTTTAGAAATATTTGTGCAAGTCACCCAAAAAGTAACCCTGTTTAAGTAGAAATGCATCTTTAAAAAAGTTTGTGGTTAGAAATATGATCCATGTCGTGTATCCTTGAACAAGTGCGGAACAACAAATCATGGTGATTTTCATGTTGTTTGCCAAAATGATCTAGTTTTACAAGGTGAATAAAATGTGACACATACAAACAAAAAAACGCAAAGGACACGAACATCCCAGAAGTATCTGTATACTGTCTGCACTCTGCAATATTCTTGACAAGTGTACAAAGAGTAAACAACTAAATTATTCATACCCTTGGAACTTTTTAAGAAATGTGAAAAATTGATTTGACCTGATTGACATTTCTTGAGACATGCATTTTAGTAAAGCTTACATAATAATAAAAATAATATCTCACATTTATAATGCGCTAATACTTTGTTTCTAAGGAGTACTACATAGTATTACCCCAGTCATCGGATTCCGGCTTACCTGCACACAATGTATGCACATTCTCCACTCCCTGGGGAGCATTCCGGCCAGTCACCATTTTACATCTTAAAGTCTTCCCCTTTAGATTTTAGCAAAGGGGCGCAGTGATTGAGATTCAAAACCTCACTCAAGCTTACTTAGGCCCTGTTAGAAATGTTTAAATCTTTAATCTTTCTACAACCACTTTTCAATTACCAGTACAAATGTTTTTTGTAAAGATTATGAAATAGTTGATGAACTCACTGTTTATGTACTAGAGAATAAGCCTAGAAAGTCTGTTTGTTTGAATGTAAATCTTACATTTAGGTGTTCAGAAACATTGACCCCCCCCCCCCCCCCNCATAAAGGTACTTGAAACATATAGCGAGGGGAAGAAATCACCTTTTCTTTCTACTATACGATGTGTTTGTCATCCTTCTATATAAAGAAGGAGATAACATCTAGCCAAGACTCTGTTGGTGTAGCCTCTTTCGGACAAGCTTCCTTCGGCCATTTTTAGCCTGGAAGAGGTATTATTTTTATGGGGCATATGTTAAAAATCAGGTAGTCATAAGGCCTGTTATCATCAGCACGAGTTTGCAAAATAACCCACTATTTTCTGACTCGGGATATTATTCTGAAGCTCAAAATTGCGCTTCACCAGACCGATACGCTTGTCACAAACTAGCTTGGACTGGCGCAAATTAGCCTATACTATACTATACTATTTTCCAAATAGCGGGATATTTTGGATACAAGACCCAATATTTCTCAGGATATTTTCTAGACCAAATATCCCACTAATTGCAACTGCGGGCCGATGAAGATGCAAATTAACTGGTTAATTTGCGATCGGGATTGTTAAAATAACTGGTTATTTGGCAAACTCGAACTGATGAAGACAGGCCTCTTGAGCTATTTTTAGCCTGGAAGAGGTATTAGTTTTTTATGGGGCATATATGTTAAAAATCAGGTAGTCTTTAGATCCTTGTCTGTTGATATTAATCTTAGATGACAACTTGGTCGTTGGGACAAGGCCAGTTCATATGTACATGTAGGTAACTGTCTATTTCTCAGTGCTAAACTCAGAAGTCGACCCTACAGTATTTGTTGAAATGATAGCTGATACATTTGATTAGACTTAGGTAGTTAAAGTAGGCCTAATTTATGAGAATGATGTTTAGACTTATATATGGTCATGTTGATATCAGATGTTCATTTGTATCACTTCGATTAATGTATTTGTTTTTAAAATGTACTTAATATGTGAAGATAAGATTTGATTGAAGTTTATAAATTTGAAAAAGCAACATAAGCAGACTTTGTTTCACATGCAACGTGCTCATGATATTGAATTTCGTCATTCAAAATCAAAATTTAAAATCTTGAGGTTAATGCTTTATTCTAAACTCATTCGAGCTAGACAATGGAGCATCCTACCCTAAAAGGGACATCCCCTTTAGAGGGGTGTAGATTCCCCCTTACGCACCTGCTCCTTACCCCCTCCCGTACCCTTACCGGATCAGAAAGTGTCCGTATTAATGTCCTCAGTGCTAATTGAGGGTAATTGACAGTGACGGGCTGGAGGAAAAGGAGTGTTGGAGTAGAAGGATGGGAAGGTCATATCAGGTCGCGAAGCTGGGGGCTGAAGGGGGCGTGTTCATTAGGGTTGAAGACAATACCGGTAACTTTTGTAATGTTGCGATTGTGAGGGGTGATGGGCAGAAAGAAAACATTCTTCCATGTTTATTTAATGAGGAAGAGCATTCAGGCTGCCACAATCTTTACGATAATGTGAACATCTTATAATGAAACATTGCATAACCAAACGCCCGTTTGCGCATCGTTTGAGAAACGTAATAAATAATTAGCACCCCGCTCAAATCTGAAGGTCGTATCATACGAATATCGTATAACTGAGAGGGGCTTATCTTGAACAGGCACCAATGATTGGCCAGCTGGTGTCAACATTTCAACTGACCGTCTCAAAATTTGTTTCTTTACACAACGTTTCGTTACACGATTTTGTTTTCTAGTCTGTACGCTCCTTTCATAATACGATGATGCTTTATACGGGGTTTGTTTATACAACTTTCGTATAAATTTCCTGTAGTCTGACCAGCCTATTAGGTCTATTTCCATACAATAATACCGTACTGCAAGGAGGATGACATTTTATAGCTGAAGGGGATGATCATTGGAGGGAAGACACTTACTGTGTGTAATGTCGTAATTGTGAGGAAAAGACGTTCGTTTAGACCCACTTCTATATAGTCTTACTGGAGAAGGCGTGGAGTAGGCCAGGGGAATATTAGAGGGAAGACATGTTTCTGTAGTGCAGTGCTGTCGTGTTAGAATGAGGTCTTTGGGGTTGAGGGGTGTTCGGTATAGTTCAGAAAGAAACTTTCACGACACTGCCATTGTGCATTTCATGAAACACTCTAAAAGGTTACCTTTCAAAATAAGATTAAATGAAATATCTACTGCATACCTTGACATATCTCTGTGCCCCTGAGTTAAGTTTCAGCAGACATCTTTCAATTTCAGAACTGCTTCCTTTGGTTAATACTCAGCCAACATTTTAATCCACTTCTTCACTCTAGATCTCTACCCCAAAGTCCCTGTAAGCCCCCTCTTCCCACTAGCTGTCAGAAGGATCTTTCATAGAAAAGGCAATTATGGTGCTTCAATAATTTACATTTCTAACATTGTTAATACATTAATAATCAAGAGTATTTGCTGCTGTGTGCTTTGTGTGCGAATAAATTGAGATAATAAAACTTGTTTCTTATGCCCCACTCTGCAATAAGCACCACATATTCCCATGTTCTATTCCAAGTTTATAAAATACAAGGATCTAGCTGCTGTTCAGGCATACATGCCATGCGCAGGTGTAGATGCTGGTAAAAGTAAACATTCCCATATTCCAGTTTTGTGTGTTTGAATAAGGCAGAATGTGACATTTGAATTGTCTTCAAAATCTCACTTTTTGTGCATGTGAATCAGCCTTGCAAATACTGAAGGTTGGTTGGTTTGTTTGTTTGACCAGACTGCTATTAAAGAAAGACATGTGTATGCTTGCAAGTATCAAAGCAACCAGGGGACCGACGGCTTTTAGTCCTCTCAGAGGGACTTGGTAATGAGAATTAATGCCGTACCAAAGGGCACTCATGCATCAAATTGGTTTTGAACCCTGGACCTTCTGGTTACAAGACCACTCTGCTCTACCACCGAGCCATCTCGCCTCGCTAAGTATGTTAGTACTCCTAAATGTGGCAAGTCAATAACCTACACTGATTCATCATTTTCCTGTGGCTTAATGCTAACTAATCTTAATGCTAAACTAATCTTTAAACCTCATACAGCAGATTAACACTAAGTTACCATGAACTTGTGAAGATCTTTGCATGTCTGCAAATGTTTGAAATGCTTCAGCATCCTGGCTCAAAGATGACATTTATTTTCTCTCAGAGCTAGAGCATTCTGTTTTAAGATCCTAGACGAAATTAAAGATTTTGAAAGTTCTGATGTATGTCATGTCATATTTTGTTTTGTATTATGTGAATAAGTAAAGATCATGACGACAACAACACCATACTGTACCATTTATAGATTCTGACATTATTACTAGTTTTGTGGATACAGAACATAATTGTTTTCATATTAGAAAGAAATATAGACTGCTGTTTATGTGTATAAAATTTTGCACACAAACTTTGAAAGCACCTTGAGTTGCACTGATCAGCACAGAATAAATGATAATTTGATGATTTAATCAGATTGAATCAATCTCTTTGTCCATAGGGTTACTAAAAGCTTGCTAATTACTACTTTTCAATGTTCTCTGTTATACTCATGATAGCCAGGACATGAACCCGCCCAGGTTCATGAGTTAGCATAATGTTCAAATTATGTATTTCCTGACAAAAACTTCTGAAAACAGTCTTTTCTCCCCACAAACAATTCCTGTTTTTCCTTTAGAACAAACAAAAAGTGAAGTAAATTGATATCGATGTGACAGAGCAGACTCTTACTTTTCTTCCTTTTTGTAACGATAAGATCACAATGGCAGGAAATTCGAACCGAATCTTTGAAAGACATATTCTCTGTCAGAGTTCCCCAGAAATTGCCTCAGTAGGGCTCCATTAAAGGTACCATTTTCAAGTGAAATACAAAGTATGCTAGTGTTGTGGGCCAGTGGGCGGGTCTTAAACAAATTATTTATTATTTAAAAAGACCTAAAAACATAGGAAAGTTTCAAGCAAAATGTACTGTGAGTAGCATTAAGTAGTCAAACTTACAGTACCTTGGATGATTAATTTGCCTCTTGTTTAACTGTTTTCAAATTCATGTTGATGTTGATGGTTATTTTAAAGAAATACTTAAAGACTACTTATATATGCCATTAAATTCGGACCCAGTGGAATTATATTTCAAGTCTTAAGGACATTAATGTATAAACAACCAGCCATAATGCTTCTTTAAATAAATCGTTCAAATTTTTGTCTACAAATGTTATTTCAGAGAAATATTTGTTCTTTGTTGTGTTTTTGTTGTTTAAACTTAACCTTTGATTTGATTTTATAGTTATATCCAAAGAGCGTTTCATCTGTACCTTTAACTTGCGGTCAGCACACTGCTTGCATGTAACTATTGCTCGTCTAGACTGTATATGTGTGAAAATGAACTGTCGGTGCCAAGTTCAAGCTCATTATATTGTTCTCCGACCTCTCCTCAGTCCCCAGGCCCTGATATCATTCATTTGGTTTCCATAAAGTTTAGAATACTGGCCGTATCACCGGAGTCTTGATATGGTTTAGCATTAGTCACTTTTTAAGTTTTCCTCATCTTGAACAAGTCCAGGTCATTTGGGTAATTTTCAGTCATTATTAAATTACAGATGCGAGTCACACTTTCAAGAGTACCAACGAAAAAACTGAGGATTTTGACCCGAAGAAGTACTTTTTACTTCTTATTTTTTCTTCATTTATTTTTATTTGTTGTTGCAAGCTACAGTTCATACCATGTTCATATGTACATTCATGTATGTAGCACACACCAATTAATCTAAGTTTCACATTAGATTATTAGATTATAAAACAAACAAAAATCCAAGGACAGGGGCTGGGGGGAGGGAGGGGGGCTAGGGGTTCTTTCATTTATTTTCTGCATGTGCCTTGCAAAGACTGTGGATGGGGCTTGAAGATATTCAGGGGGATTACTTGAACCACCTCTGACTGTATGATGCAGTTTATTGACTGTTGTTTTTCAGAAATATAGAAATGAAAAAGAAATCTCGTCATTGCTGCTAACTTTGTCTAAAGCTTCATTTAAACCATATGACATCTGTGTCAAGTTGACAAGTGTGAATAAAATATAAGAAATATTCAAATGCAAAATGTGGAATAAAGCTGGTGCCCCTGAAATTTCATACATCTTTTCTCAATCACCAATAGACCACATCATAATGTAATTTAATTGAATGCATACATGTACATCTTTGTGAAGTGTCTCAATACAAATTATTTCATTCACAAAAAATAATCGTATTCCCATAGTCAGAATGCAAACTGCTTATATTAGGTGTTGTTAGGTCAGGCAAGCCGTTCCGTTTGTCCTACCTAGCAATAACTTATGTATGCAATTCGCATTCTGACTATTTAGATACAATTATTTGGAACAGGTGAATGAAATCATTTGTATCGAGGCACTTCTCAAAAAGAAAGACCTATGCATTAAATTTGGTTACATTACAAAAATAGCCAATTGGAGAGGCTCTTTATAAGAATATTCAACCTGTGTCAGATTATGTGAAAAGTTTTTCCTTACATTGGTACGAAGCAACGCCAGGCTGAATTAATTACCATCCAGATTGTCCAGATGAAACTAGGAAGAGCTCGGCCAATCCAATTTCCTCCCAAACTACATTTTACTCTGCTATGATGTCATTCTGGATTGGAAACACAACAATTTTTTCTGTCCCTTCCCAAAGCTAAATTAAAGTGCTATATCAGTCACTAGAAGAAAAAGGCTCATTTATTCAAAACAAAATAAGGACCTTTTCTTGCTAGTCCTTTTTTTTGTTGGTGTTTTTTTTTAAAAAGGAAAATAAATACTAATGTTATTGAAGCAACTGTATGTTAAGAGAGAGAAAGAGATCTCTTTGGAACAAATTGAAAGATAGAAAATCACGCAAAACAAAAAAGTTGTGCTTCGGGAAAAATGTGATATCACGAATGACGAATCATCTAATTAACATAATCATACCCTATAACCTGACTTTAAGAAAAGAGATTCTAACTACAAATCAATACTCCACTTCTCCCACATGAATTAGATGAACTCTTAATGTCTTAATTCTGTTTCTCGTTCTTATTTTACTTCAAAATGTGTGATTAAAATGTCAGTGTCTTTTTTCTTCCAATCTGGACTACACCAATGAGATTTAATGAAGTAGTAAAGTGTAGTTTGAAAATAATGAAGATCACTGATAATGATTGTCACGGATCTTCAGTTGAGATATATTACCAATGGGGATCCTAAAAGGAAACAAAGTTTCAAGAAGGAACAGACAGATACGTAAATATAATGTGAGAATCTTTGTTGTTGGAATTCATTCAGAAAGTATTTCTAATTCTATTGTTCAATTTCATTTTCATTCCATATTATTCCAGTAATGTCTCATAACTCAATAGTACTGTCTCTTGCCAAGGATCTTTACAATTAGATGTGGTCCTACAACCTTAGTCATCTCTATGTGGATGTAGTTGATACAGGGTTTGTCGAGGTGGTGATCTGGTCACTGAATTGCAGGAAGTGATGGCGGCCAACTACTTCCTAGTAGCACCTAAACTTTTGAGATGGTTAAAAAGCAGTGAAGTCCACTGACGTAGCATAAACATTTAGAGGAGAGGAGGGGAGGAGGAAGATTTGAGGAGGGGGTGTTTGAAATGATGTTTGCCATCCACTTTTTAGTAACATACAAGCTTGTGGGATGGATGAGCAGTAGTGTAGCCCACTGGCGTAGCGTTGCTTAAACTTTAAGGTAAAGACCAGTATTGGAAACGCCCCAATTTCAAAAAATGAAATGGAAGCTCTTATTACCAATCATGAGAAAGAATATGTTTTGAATATTACATGAAGATGAAAATTTTGACGGGAGACGACCTACGAATTGATATATTTGGTAAATTAGTATATCTATATATTGTTGAGAGATACAAATGCATGTGTCGCGCACGTGTGTGTAGTCCCATATACATCTTTCTGTGTACAGTACTTCTAACTTCATGAAGACTTGGCCAAATTTCTTGTAATTTTAATGATTCCAGAACCTTGCAGTACATCTATGCTAAATGATCAACCTTTTCTGATCGATTTCACAACGTTTCTTTCACTATGCATTTGCATGACCAGAACTGGTCTTTAGCTTTAAGAGGAGAGAGAGGGAGGTGGGGACGGGCAGTCTGAAGTGATGCTGGACAACTACCTCTTTTAATAACACCTAAGGTTATGGGATGGATAGGCAGTAGTGTAGTCGACTGACGTACATGTAGCATTGCATAAACTTTAAGAGGAAAGGGGGAAGTAGAAATGAGGGGAGAGGGGGAGGGGGAGGGGGTAGTCTAAAGTGATGCTGATCAAGTACTTTTTAAACACGTAAACTTAAAGGATAGAATTTACATTTCATATGAGAAAAAAACGCTTCTCAAAGGCATTGTCTACATGTATACACTGTTTTTCTTGAGGAAACACTTTAGTGTTTTGAAAGAGGTTCAATGCAAGGGGCATCACTTCTTAGCTTGTTTCATGTGAGAAACAATTGCCTTTCAAACACCTTGTCTCTATATTTTTTCTCGAGGAAATACCCCCTTCGAACATTTTTTCTCTTTTACATTTTTTGTTTTTTTGAGGATTGACGCAAGCGGGATCACTTTTTTAGAAAGGTCTTCATGATGATTAAGTGGAGTGGAGAAGGTCACAGATGAATCACATTTATTAAAAGAGGTTTTCCATCTCGTCTGCATGTGTACATTAAAATCTGTCCTGGGTTGTAAATTGTTGAAAAGGGTAACAACTGGGACATTTCATTTCCTGTGATGTTTTTAAAGGGATTGTGTCATCAAAATATTGTTAAAAAATATAACTCATTTGTTTGTACACATGAAAGTGTATGTACATGTATGTTATTCATTCATGTTCAACAATTTTAAGTCGTAAGATTGAATGTTTGCTGTCTCTCTGGCGTCGGCCCACAATTCAGTATAGGACTGAAAAGGCTGGAGTCTCTCCTTCAATGGGGACCAATTACTACATTTCCTGTATGTTTTGGTTTATTGCTCATGTTCATTTTGAATTAGATCTATTTTTCTAGAAGGATAAGTGATTTTTTCAGTTTTTGAAAATCCGTTTCCAAGGTTGAATGACATTTGATATTTGATAACCTAACATGTGAAAAAGGTCTATGTTTTATGTCAAAATGATATGTTAAACCCAAAGTGACAATTTCTCACTTGATAAAGTTGCCTTGATCATGCATGTCTTTTAATTTATTTATTCTATTAGACTAACCTTGAGACGTAAGTTGATCATTTCTATTTTAACTTGAATCATTACCATTGGCGAGACTGGATCTGGGCGTGAACCTGGATATGAACAGTGGGATCCTCTTTCTCTTCCAAAGTGGATTTGAAATACCATTTCTTTCAAATGGAAATGAAATTCTATGTATGTTTGAAGGATGTGAGAAATTTAATTCTGTGTGCTACAGTGTACAGTACCACCTGCGTATGTAACACATACATGTAGTGGTACATGTATGCTTCTTCAAATTGTTATTTCCCATTGAGTAATGACAGCTTTCAAACACAAACTTGTTCATGTACGGTACCTCTATAATGTTTTGCTTCCTTACAACCAGTGCCTATAAAATAAGATACAGGCTATAGTGCTGTCGTGATAAAAAATATCCTGTGAGCATCTTGGTGAGTGACAATCCTAACGATTATCATATTCATGACAAGAATTTCCTTTTTTCTCTCTCTCTTTCTCTTCTGCTATGCAGGGCATTGACAACATGGAGGAGTTTGACCTGCATCCTCAGACTCCTACCAGTGCACAGGCCCAGCCCGATCTGTTTGCAACGCCCGGCTCCTCCGACCCCTTCGTTCTAGCGGGTCCTCCAGATCCTTTCAAAGTCCAGGTATGGGATATGTGACATACATGTAGCAATGATGGACTGATGGTGATGGTTTGGGTGGTGGTGGTGGCGGTGGTGGGGTGGCTCCAGAGTTCTGTAGTTATGGCCCGGGCTTGAGGTCACACTGGTTTAATGTTTCGGTGCAGACCATGGAAATTAAGATTGCCTTTCTCGCATTTGCATCCCTGTGGTATAGTTTTAATACTATTTTTTTACCTCATTCTTTATGATTGAACTTGGATTGATGGTAGAGAGTGAGAGTGGAGAGGGGGAGGCGAGGGGATAACTTTTGTATATTTTAAATATAGGAATGATGTTTATGTGGGAAATACTATTTCAATTATAGATGAGTTTGTACATGCAGAGTTATAGATATTTATTTATAGTGTAGATCACATGGTATAGTTTAAATACCATTTTAAGTTCTTGCGTTAAGTAGGAAAGTAGGCTGAAAAATAAGACGAGATGGAGAGGTATTAAATTTCTCTCCCCCTTCAGACTCAGTTAGGAATCAACAGTTTGTATTCAAGAATGTTTTTCCTTGAGCANAGCAATTGTGATGTTCAGGTTATCATTGGTGATAGTGATAATGGACATAGTGGCAGTAATGATGGTGCTTGCGGTATCATGGTACATGTACGTATAGTATTGGTAATGATGGTAGCGATAATTTATCCCCTCTAAAATGTAAACGCTCAGGACGCTATGGAAGAATTTAGTAATCTCATCACTCATGCTCCTTTTGTTGTTCTATGTTTTTTAAACAGGCTACTCATTCACCTGCAGTCAACAGCGCTGCTCCCCCTCCTGCAGCCACCAGTACCCCATCAAATGACCTCTTCAAAGAGTTCAAGGACACATTCACAGCTCCACCAGCTCAACAGGCAGTCAATGCCTTTGCGGGTATGACCATGGGTCAGACAGCACCTAATCCCTTCGGGGGTATGCAGACTGCCCCTGCACCCTTTCAAGCCAACTTTGGTGGAATGGGTGGCATGCCAGCAGCATTTGGCGGTGCACCCGCAGCCTTTGGAGGTGCCCCTGGAGCTTATGGTGCCCCTGCAGGATTTGGGGCTCCCCCTGCGGCGCAGCAGCCTGCAGATCCCTTCGGCGGAAATGACATGTTAGGTGACGTTGTGCTGAAGCCAGAAGCAACAGCAGCAGCTGCCCTCCTGAACAACACCCAGTCTGCCGGGTCGGATCCCTTCTCAGGCCTTGGAGCCCTGAGTTCTTCCAAGGCGGATGCCCCAAAAAGCACCAAAGATATGTTTGCCAACTACAAGATAGGGAAGCCCGGTGAAGCGCAGCCTGCACCTGAGATTAAGCTGACAGGAGGACCAAAGAGACCACCACCTGCCATCCCAACGAGTCCTCAAAGCAGTACGTGTCCAGCTGTTCTTCCCCCATCTAGTCTTAAATTGATAAAGCCCCACACCCAAGAGAAGGGGAATTTTGATATGCCCTCCCCCCAGGGGCCGCCCCCTCCTCTCCCTCCAGATGCTATTGACATCAAGAAACAGGATAAACCTGAGGTGCCAGTAAATGTCCCTTTCGCCCCCAAACCTGAGCCAAACAAAGACCATGACTTAACCTTGCCCTCGCCTACTAACTCACCTCCACCCTTGCCTACTTATATGAATATTAATGACATCCATGCTAGCTTTCCACTCCCAGAAATCAACTTTGATAGTAACAGTCCTCCCCCGCCCCCACCCCCTCGCTCAAGACCGGGACAGCTAAGACTGTCCAACTCCAATCCCCTTCCAGTTCCTCCAAGAAACAGGACAAGATCCTCCCAGTCTTCACCACCCCACAGCCCCCACTCGGAGACGGCAAGCATCAAATCGTGCGATGCTCGCTTCTTCTCTGCCCCTTCTCCCGATCCCAATCGAGTCTCATCCCCTTCCATAGTGTCCACCTGTAGCGCTCTAAGTACCCTTGATGAGACTCAGGGCGAGGATAGCTCGTCAGGTATTACCAGTAACTCCGCTCCATCGCATTCTAACAGTATGAACAGCTTATCTAGTGTCTTTGATAGTAACAATGTATCCACTGACACATTTGATAACGAATCTAATACGGCTTCACCTTCGCCCAGTCCCATTGCTCCATCTTTGTGTCATGATAACTCCACCACTAGAGCTATCGACATCATACCATCTCATTTCACATTATCAGCTCCTCAGCCCAAGAGGCCATGTTCCACCTCACAAGACTCTCTCTATAGCTCTGTTGAAACCCTCTCCCCTGCCTCCACACAATCTATGCATCCATCTTTCACAAGTAATCAAAATTCAAGTCACAACAAGTGTACGTCCTCATCCAGCTTCCTGTCATCGTCAACGACCGTATTCTCCACGTCGGCACCGGTCACTCACGACTCGCTCATGGTCGGAAAGTCACGTTCTCATCACTCTCTCTCACCTCTCACTCTTCCGCAACTCCCCGTCCACGACGATCCATTCGCAGACGATCCATTCTCGCGCCATTCTCCATCTGTCAAGAAAACATTCGTGCTCAATTCATTCGCCGACTTCTCGTCTTCCGCTTCCACCATCACCGACACCACCACGAGTCACTCGCAAAACTCTGAAGAAGTGTGGACATCTCATTCAATCACGAACATGAATAATGACTTGCCATCTGATGTTGTCATCAATTCAGATCCGTTCGGTGCTCCGGTTACCAACGGCAACAGTGGAAGCAGCAACCTATTTGGAAATCAATTTGATACCTTTGACTTCAGTACCAATTAATTGCAACTTTATTCTTCAAATGTAAGGTAAGATTAAGCATTCTATTTTTTCTCTTCAAAGCCTCAATCATACATGTACCTTAAAAATCAAGCATATTATTCTTCTTCATCACACATGTAAATTTCTATTATAAATTGACATTATAGGGATACTTTTTTTACCTTGTCATATATATGTTTGACACCTTCAGTCAGTACAACATTGCTTCCATTCTTCACGCTAGAATGAAACACAAAAGTGATGCTGTAAAAAGCAATCAATCACATCATAAAATTACATATATTCACAAAATATGATCTACATATTTCTTTTAAACTTGGCAAACTCCACATCGGCAAAAATATCTCCATGTCATTTGCATTTGTACATGTATGTGTATGTGCATTTATATGAAGAACACTTTCATATATTTATTTTATATCCAAAGTATCAACATTTATTCTGTATTTAATCCGACAGATCAAGGCATATGTCATTCATCTTTTTTCAAGCAAACTCTCTCATGAAATCAAAATATCAAAAGGCTACGTACATTGTACATTTCATTGCTTCGAGTTTAAGGCAGATTCTTGTCATTTTACACACGGATAACCTTTTTTGTCACAAGTTATTTTAGTTATCAGAAAAGCAATCAAACACCACATTCATTCAAGAGGCAAGAAGAACTCATCACAACATATAATTTGAAGTCTTCAAATGCTAATTTCCTTCTCTTAATGTACATGTACAAGCTTTCTCTCTTGTTCTCTGAGCTGCTATTTTGAACCATGTCCTTGCATTTATTTCTGTTCAAATTTGTATTGTCATTCCTCTGAACCATTGCATGCTAGCCTTGATTAAGCCACGATTGATCAAAACTCCTTTTTAATTATCATTTGCATGATCTCATTAATTTTGTTCATAAACTATATTTAACAAAGCATTTGTTTGGCAATTTTATACTTGATTTGCATTTCCTCATTCCCCTCACATAACTGCATTTTCCAAAGACAAGGAGATGTGAGTTATTTATTCTTTTCATTTTATTTTGCTTGATTTATTATGATTTTCTTGAGTTTGTTGATTTTGTCTTCCGTGCAGATTTCAAAATGGATGCAGTCATAAGATTAAGAGAGAAAGTTTGTATATCCCTTAGTAGAGGAATACACTTGATACATATTCCAATATTTTGAAAAAGTTGCATTTGCTTCTGAGATTTCTTCTTTCTAACAGATTGAAAATTAATTTATAGGATCAAATTTAATCTGTTTAGATTACAAGAGACAGATAATGCTTTAGATGGTAGTCAGTTTATCACACTTTGTTTTAGAGAATATATCAAGATTTTAAACACCTTCATGTACCATTTGCGGAAATAACAATAATCCTGACAATTATTATATTTCAATCCAAGCAATAAATATTAAACATTGGCAAATATGTTCAACAAATATTTGTGTAATGTTTTCTTGTAAATTTTCAGTGAGAATGAACATGGCAAGTTATACCTTCAATTATCTTTTGAATCATACAGAAATATAAATAAATGTTGCCTGTAATATTACTTGACAAGTAAAATACATGTATACATATATATTTTTTTAAATACAGATGAACAGAATCCTATTTAATTCAAATTTAGGCCTGGCCCTAAGCCTCTAATTTGGTAGAAAATTTATCGACTGTGATTGAACAAATTCTTTGTGCTGGGGGACCATGAAACACTTCAAAAGTTTCCGAAAGAATTCAACAACAAATGTCACTCGTAACATGATAATTAGAAGTCTTTAGTGGCAATGAAAATGATATGGAGAGGAATGAGTTGTTGCTTGTAAATATAAAAATAAACAAATTTGATAATGAGGATTTCTGATTTGACTTAGATATTTTCCGGTAGTTTCATTTATTTTCCCTGCCCTGCATGGACCATTAAATAGGTCAAGTCCTGGGCTTTTTTCTTTAAATTTTTATCCTTGTCATTGTATATCTTTGTCTTAATGTCTCTGTTCCTTTATTGCTGAAGTATCAATAAAGTGATGAGCACAGTGATCAACTGTCACTTACGATTTTCTCTCTCTCTACTTTCTTTCATTCTGATGTTCTCCCGCAGCTATGATTTTGAACTAGCCAATCACAGTGCTCGCTCACTTACCGTGAACCGACCAGCCAATAGCCAGCAAGCATCTTGTCCCGGTCTCTTTGTCTTCCTTCAAAAAAAGTAACACCAGTATGAAAACATTCATGACATCACGGATGATGAAATTGGAAGTATATTTGTGCTATCATGTCATGTTTTGCATGACATGTGCTCGATCATTAGCTCGATAAAGCTGGTACACATCTCGTTGGAAATAAATTGTTTGTACAGTAGATATATACATGTATTGTGCTTGTGATGTGTATTCAATCAATGATATTCCTGTATGAATGTAATGACTTTATGGTCATTATTATGTAACAATTATGGTTAATTTGTTATAATGCATACAGACTTTGATATAAATATATATATTTTTTTTCTTGGGGGGGGGGGGGTGCATAGCATGAACCATGAACGCAACAGCCAAAGTATTGTATTGGAGCCTAATTTGACATGAAAAGGATGAAACACATACCATACTCAAACATATTATCCACATTATCCTATAAAGCATTGTCTTTTGGGGATCGTTCGGGGAAACGAATCCTGCATGGCGGATTGCCCAACCATTTTTGTTAGAGCTTCCCTTACAATTAGGGCATTTCCCGACATGAAATTTTGCTCGACCAAAATGGAAGCTAGACTATCCCCTTCCCCTTCCAGCTTTGCGATAATTTTCCAAGTTTTATAATATGTGTACAAATAACTGTTATGCAAGGTATGTGTACATGTACATATTGTATTTTCACAAACACTGGGTGGTTGTGGGTACAAGCAAACCATACAAGAAATATCAGATAAACAGTATTTCAGCTACATGTAATGAACATTTCCTCTTTTTTTTAGTCAATTGTCTTTAGAATGAAGACATTTATTCAGTGTATAAGAGCATCTGTTTCTCTATATTATGCAAGAATATAAATTACATGTACTTGTGTAAATCTTTGAGTCCATCCATTAAGCACTTTTTCTTTTCCTTTTTTTTTTATTAATGTGCATGGCACTGTTACAATAAGTAATCTACATATTGGTATACAGATTTATTAGTAATAACTAATGCTATAACTAATGTGTTATCTGATAGCTGTCATTGTTTTTGCCAATAAATATTACAACGTCTTGCCTGTCTGGAAAACAACATATGTCGTAAAAACTCAAATTCTATTATCGTGTGAAATGTAGTAGTACATTAAATAATAGTTCTGTGATGTAAACTCTAAAAAACATATCAACTCATTTTGCAATGTATTAAACTTTAGTTATCTTTTCCTCTTGATATTTTTGTGGCGAATTTTACTCAACAAATAATTGTGTATTGACAATACCACTTTGCAGTATTTTGATGCAATATTTTCTTCCAATTGCAACACTTTTATACAAACATACAGGAACCGATATGCTTGGAGTTCTTGTTGAGAGGACTACACTGAGTTTACATGTAGTAAATACACTATGTAATTTTTAATTAATGCTTCCGTAAGTTGCCGGTCTGTGCCTGGCGTATCATTCTTGCAGCTATGCACTTTTTTAGATTAAATTCTCACGACGTCGATTGGCAAAGTTCTTTTATTCTTTTTTTCAACTTTTGTTTATATAGTGCACAAATGCAAGCAAGTAAATAATTCAAATATATCCTTTATTTCAGTACCGTGAATAAAGTTTTTGTATTATGAAGATGAAGAGAGTATAACCTGAAAGGGAAGGTATCACACAGACTTGCAGTATGAAGTCTAATACTTTGGGGAGCCTGCCTCTTCAGTTTGAGTGCTGTATCAATGATTCTGATCGGATCAAGACCATGAAGTAGTCTATTGGGAACCAGCGGGGTGTTCATTTCTGTACTCTCAACAAAGTTTTGGTACTCCTGTTTGAAGATGAATATTGTGGAATAGCTACTGCAGGTGCTATTGTAATCGTTAACGTGTTTTTTTTTTCTACAGATGTTTATATGAAGGTGTATGAATATGTTGAATCGTGATGAACAACTCGTGAGAAGTATAACCACTGATGAGATTAATGGGGTAATACATGTATGCTTGCCAGAACTTACCGTACAGCGAACAAAGTACCTTTCAGCAAACAAAGTAACTTTCTTACTTTTCATTCAATGCCTGTTTATGTTTTTTTAATAATTTTTATAATACAACTTTCACATTTTCATTTTGTCTTCCAATAAAGTCTTTTTTAATGGATTCTTTCTTTTGATTGTACAATGTACATATATAAACATTCCTTATCTTTTGATCATACACATGTAGATAGTGTAGTCTTATAGTTAGTGTTAACAAAATTGTTTTTATGATTGTCTTTGTGTTGTATAATTGCGTACAAGTGATGTTTGCTACATGTATTCATGTAATTCCAGAGCACAGACTTTATTTTCTACAAGGCAAACAACCTTCATAAAAACATATATCTCTTTACTTTTTCAACTGTGATTGAAGTTTTCCTTCAGATGTATTATACCCGGTACTCCTTTTTTTTTAACGAGTATTTGAGTGTGCATGAAAGAAAGTACAACCATTTTTTTTTCTTCCTGAATTGAATTTTTAAAAATATTTCCAATACTATGGTGGACTACTGGTAAAATGCTTTGCTTGAAACCTTTTTATATGCAAGCTAGTACTTTGTTTGGACAGGTATGTGGATAATGGGTATTGACAACTAAAATAGAACTAACTCTGATACTGTTGTACATGATATATCACTTTAGTTTGTTGTAGCATATTGGGTCTAACTTTTTTGTTTGAGGCAATGCACTTTAATATTTGGTAAAGAGGTGTATATGGCTTCAAAAATATTTTGAAAAAAAAAAACACAAAACATAGATAACTAATATTATATGTCTCCTGAAGATACTAGTTCTGAATCACGTTCCTCTATTTTCCCACTATTTTTCTTTTTAATGAAATTATTTTTTATTATATTTGTTATTTTTTCTATTTCAGAGTATTTCATAGATGGTGATGGCGATTATTTTTTTCTTCAATTTCTACTAGTAAAGTTTTTATCTGGGCTTTTTTTCTTCTATCTCTACAACGACATCTGCAAAATTTATGTTTGCAATTTTCAAAGCTTGTGATTAATATTTTGTTATTGTTTCTTTATATCATGTTTCTTTATATCAGATTTTCTTTTCGTTAGAAAATGATGTCTTCCAAACGATGAGAGACAAAACGTCAAGTAAAAAATTGAAATCAGAAAACTTTGATTGAAATGAAATACTACTTTCAGCTCATTTTAAATTTAGACCGGATATCATTAGAGCATAAATCGATGGGAATAAATAATCAGGTGAATCTATTCAAGTTATGAATGATTTTTTTTACAGAAGTTTTGATCATGACTTACTTTAAACCACATGAACATGAATTTTAAAGAAATCCGATTCAGTGCGGTAATCAGACGATTTTGATTTTCTTTTCATTTCTTTACTCTTTGGGATTTCTAAAATATTTCTAGATTCAACGATGCAGTATTTCAGTGTAATGCTTTGCCTGTGTGATTTGTTGATTCTTGCCAAAGTATTATTAAGCAAATCGTTTTATTAAGCAAATCGTTTTAATTATTATGTCTTTTTTTATTACTAGTCGATAGAGCTCATTTTTAATCATTGTGTAATGAGATAATCTCTTGATTTATACAAAACCTACATAAATATATTTACTTATCATCAAACATTGATGTGTGTTATGTGCCTTATTTTGTGTCTATTTTTCTGTTTATTTTTAGATGAAATTGTACCAATCACCTAAAAATTATTAGCATACCATTATGTGTAAAATCAAACCTCAAATAACCTTCAGCTTGCTTTCTATGGGCTAATGGATAAAGAATATTAAGAAAACGTGTACCCCCAAGAAAATCTACAAAAATAGGTTTCTTTTGTAATTGATATATGGAAGAGCCAATGTTCAGACTTGCACCCTAAAAAACCCTTACAAGATATCCAGGCCTCAAAACTGAAATAATCGCAAAGTCTAGTCTGAAAGTTATTTGATATCCTGGTGCAGTAAATTTATTGCATCATTTCTCTTGTCTTCTTAAATAATGTATATACCTGTGTGTAAATCAATAGCAATCAATACCGGTATACAATTATAGGAAGCACAGGACAATAACATACATGATGAATTGTAGTACAGACATACATATACATTGTATCTATATAATCATATAAAGGCTGGTTCCAATATGATGCGGCAAAACCATGGCGTTTTTTTAATGACGAGTGTAAACGCAGAGTGAATATACGGTAGGACCTGGGGAGTATTTCACAAAGAGTAAGATCAACTTTAAGTTGGACTTAGGTATAGCAGGTCATTCATGCAACTATTTGCTCTCACCATTATGAACTTTAGACTTTTCCCTTCAATAATGAATTATAGAAAAATATAAATTCTGTAGATTTGTGACCATGATGTGTATGTCCTTGAGAAACCAATGCCAGTAAATGGTGAGAGAAAATTGTGGCATGAATGGCCAGCCATAGTTATGCTCAACTTTAAGTTGATCGTAGGTTTTGTGAAACGCCCTCCTGTACAAATAAACAGCCTCAGCATTTTGGGGGATTTTTTGCAGCGGTTTACCGCATTACCGTATATGTGATCGAGTCTTCACAGTACTGAAAGAACTTGCCTTGATACATACATATACACAAATTTAGTATTTATACTGTACATGTCTTTTGATACAAGTCTGACTTGCTCATAGTAGAAATTCATGATATCTCCGGTGTTCCTGGTATAAGTTTGGTTGAGTGCATTTTATACATATTCAAATTTCTGGTATTGCTAATGATAAACTGAACTAACCTAAACTCCCAAAATATTACACCTTTCTTAAAAAGAAATCAACTTATTGAAGAAGAAAAAAATCATGCAAGTATTGTATTCATTACAAATCATGAGACCTCTACTAAGAAATGAAAAAAAGAAAACAAATTTTTAGAACAGCATTTCTTTATACAACTACAGTAAATCCCCAAAGTAAACACAAACTTCTTACCGGTATTCCTTCAGCCTATACCACTATCAAACTTATACACTGGCACATTATTTGGATTATTCATAGACAATAGAAACTCATTATATTGAGGACAATAGAGTACCGAAGCTGTGACGTCATAAAAATCTATTTTTAGAATTTCTCAATTTGAACTTCATTTTCCAAAAGAGCATCAAAAATCATGTCCAAATGTTAAAAACACAAGTGAATATGTTTATGAACCTAAGGGAAATCTATTTATTCAGATGGTCATATCTCA
>BEXV01002499.1:8544-21808 GCA_003118195.1 Hemicentrotus pulcherrimus
GGGGGGGGGGGGGGGGGGGAGGTTTGATTGTCGTGGCCTTTACGTCTCGATGTTTTTAGATTTAGTAGGATCACGTACCTTAATCTCGTGATTCTGTACATGTATTTATCACTGTTAACAATTTTCCAAATTTGTAACTTGAACCCTAAAAGATATTTCTGGATCAGCGCCTGTCACTATAATAAATCACACCAGTAGGAAGGAAGGTGATAAAACATCATTACGGTGATGTACATCTTAACATCATGATCCACACATGCGCTTGCATAAAGATAAATTCTTGTGCACAGAATCATCCTTGATTACCATCGAGAGTAAATGTTACGCAAAAAAAAAGGTGTCCTAAGTGATAATCCAACATTTTCCCATGCAGGCGACAATTTCTCCGGGCTATGTTTCGTAAATAGTAAAGGGTTGGGGCAAGGGTTGCAAAAAAACCATTGTTGTAATTTAAAAAAATTTAATCCATCAATATTTGTTAAGTGCCATGTTACATATTATTACATTCACATGTTATGAGTGATTGTATTTCAAAAGTTAGAATGCGAATTGCATTGCATTGTATTTAGGGATAGAGAGAGGGGTTAGGTATAGTTTTTGTTCCAGGGTTTAAGTTAAGATTTCAGTGAGTGTAAGAAAATAGACATACAGTAATTGTCGCAGAAGCAAGTGTTTAACACCCGTCCCAGCAAATTAATTTTGCCTTTAGACTAATTAAACGAAATAGACTCCCAAGTAATTGTACTCGACAGATATTCTGTTGTCTCTTGTGATCTGTATTATGAAAGCTTGAAGGCATTTCATTCTGCTTAATTCTTTGAGTGATCGAGAATCGCCATTATAATCCGAAGAACGAAATAAAAGCTACGAATTAAAGTGACGTAATCCAAGATTTTATTCGGAAACTTTAGCAAGTTTATTGTGTTTTGAAAGTTTTGATAAATATGAATTCGACCTTTGAATATAATTTTATACTTATGGGTGCTTTATCAAGATACTTGGAAACACTTCCTATGGGACAATGTCCTACGCCATTGGGCATGTAATAACCCAAGTTTGTTAGAGCCGTGAGCTTTCGCTTTATTGGGCTCTTTTAGAGTGTAATGTGACATGTATAGCCCAACGTCTACTCCAAACCCTTCATTCCTTATTGATCTGTTGCCCTTTGATTTCCTATTTCACGGTCATTTCTTTAATGGTCTTGGTAGGGGTATTAGGAGGCAGAACCATTTTCATTTCCCTCCCAACTCCACGATTTTCAATCGCCATACTCGGTATATTAGCAATCACAATGACAGATCAGGTCGGATGTGTTTTCAATAAGTGAGCGATAACAAACCGGAAACGAGTTGCATGGTGGGGGATTCGGGCGTGATGCATCCATTTCAATTAATCTGTATTCTACATTCAAACCTCAGTCACACCGTCCATTAGGGGTAATGTAATCTTCTGTAGTCGGTCTGGTTTCGGTCTCGTTGGTGTGACTGCAGTCACTCTTCAATCATCCCATCTGGCTAAGTGCCAGAAAGGTGTTGAATCCACGTAAAATAGTGACAGGTATGACCCATCTTGCTCTAAGCTGAATCTGTCAGAATGTTGAACTATTTACAAGCACGAAGGGGAAAGTTGCTACAAACAAAATCTGTGTTAGCGAATAAGTATAATCAGTTTGTGAGGCTTATCACGCAGATTTCTGTCCAATATCGGGGAACGTCAGCCGATGGTGGTACAATCATAGACAAGAAATCATAAAATATGAAAATGTCATTGGCATGATTCTTTAATGCGAAAGATTCAATCGAAATTGTAATTTGAAAAATATGACATGTAGTTATGACGCATTGGGGATTATAGAATAGATGTGTAAATGGGTTTGGGCTTATGGGGCGAGGTGTTTAAATCTATCAGTTCGGCTCATTTTTAATTCTCCCAAAAACCTTGAGCGACAGGATAGATTCCACTGTTTAATTGTTTTGTCTGGTTCTAAATTTGCTGAATCTTTAAGAGGAGAATCGGAGTGACCCGTAAGATTTCCTCACTTGTTTCTGTTCCTGACCGTCTTCTTATTCTACGAACTAAATAAGAGTGAAAATGATAATGTAACCTTTACATTTTTTTGGGCCAAGATTAATTTTGAAGAAAAAAATATTGACTGACCTTTTCATATCGAAAAATGAAAGCAAATGAAGAATTTGCTCAAATATTGATCAGTGTTCATTGACTCAGTGATTCAGTAACGAATGGTTATTGTTTTAGCTCAAAATTTCACTGAAAAAATGACCTTCTTTCATTTGAAAACATGGCGTATGCATTGACTATTATGATTGTGCACTGATGGAAGCAGGTTGACGGAACAATTTCTCGGTTTTACTGAGAGCACTTGTTTGTCGAAAATATACTTATCTTACAACAAATTGATAAAGGAAAGGTTCTTTAGAAAATCTTCTTTTTTTTTAAGGTAATAATTATTATTAGTTTTAAGTAAATTTACAACGACCTTGCCATGGGAAGCACGTACCGTTATTGTCAATAGGCCATTAAAGATAAAAATGATGTGAAATAAAATGAGAGATAGAGGGAAAAAAGAGAGGATGGAGAAAAAGAACTGGAGCAAAGGATTACATGACACTTTTGCATTTAATACATCTTGCAAATCCCCCTCCCGTCCAAACGCTTGATCAACGCTAGCCCACTTAGTCTCTATATAATAATAATCGCATGCGACCTGGAAATTTTCGACCTCCATTTTAGGAAAATAAAAGAGAAGTTGCTTGCAGTGCTTTGAAGATACCTTATCATGTCCCTAGCTCGTCTCGTCTCCCGATTTGAATGTCCTTTATATAATCAATCAAACTCTCGTTGTAACGACGATCAGAAATCTATACCAATCTAACAGTGATTATTTTGAAAACATCCTGATGAATAGGTATCGTCTTCTCAAAATAATCTGGGTCCCATCTTCCCAAATCCGTCGTTAGCACATAGTCTTGTTTGTCCATACATGTTTGAACGGGGAACTCAATCTGTTAGTGATTTATTAACATTGATTTCATTTCTTTTTCTTTTCATCCTTTCACTCCTAAATGAAATTTGCTATTTCCTTGACATTTTAATGAAAATTTTAAAATGCATTGTGTTGAAATTCATTGAGTGTCATTTTAAAAATGCCATGTTTTCAGTTAATACTCATTTGATATAATACCCGTTTGTGTTAGATTTCAGTGGGTTTCTCTATATGAATGTGATGGTTTGTGTTAATGCACATTTTATGTATTAACCGTATTATCAGTTTTACTAAATTTTGCTCATGCTTTCTCAGGTTTTACCGATTCCAAATCGGAGCACACATTGCACATGTAGCTTATGTCAACATTTCCCTAGTTGTTTGACAGTAATGAATATCACTGTATTAAGCTGCTGATTTCTTCGAGTATAGAGTAGATTATGTTTATATTTTTAGGACAGTCATTTTTTTCCAGTTCGTTCTGATTATTTTGAGACGGGTAGGTAGAGGATTGATTGCAGATACAGGTTTATTAGAAAACGTTCAAGATATATGTAAAGGTACTGAGACATGCCCTAGGTTTTTTGGTATACTACACGTACATATACAACGAGATTACTTGTGTGTATTATGAAAGAATTGATTGAAAAACACAGTGAGATGAGATGGAGAGAGGAGCGAGAGAGGGAGAGGGAGAGAACAGAGGGAGAGAGAGAGAAAGATAGGAGAGTAGATATATATATATAGAGAGAGAGAGAGAGAGAGAGAGAGAGAGGGGGGGGGGGGGGGTGCGGAGTTGAGTGACTGAGGGGAGGTATAATTCAACACCAAACAAAAAAAGTATCCAGCAGTTACAAGTGTTGCATGAGACCATTTATTTATGAGTGTGTGCGTTTGTGCTCGCGTGTGTAAGAAGATGTAATACATGTAAGCAAACTGGCGTACAGAATGAGAAATCAATTGCAAGCTCCAATTCAAAATTATTTATTTGTAAAGCCTTTAAACAACAGCGGCAGCATTACTCTAATATGAATTATTCATGAAAATAATCCAATACCTGTGTCGACTTCGTGCAATTAGAAAGACATTTGTATCGTTATATTAAGGGAATGTGTATGTGTGCTGATTTTTCACAATTTACAAATCACTGTAAATAGTATTGTCTTCCTTAACGTAAAGTTATATCAGAGTGAATTAATGAACTCTCTGTTATGTGTGTGCGACATACAATGTAGCATTTTTAATAGAAGTATGTATACTCTTGTAAGCATAAACTAAAATAAAAAATAAAGTGTAATGTCCCAAAATACAGCATTACAATAGAAAATTGCCAATTTAACTGTTGGTCACGTTTATCTAATATTGGATTCATGTAGCTATACCTTTGCGGAAAATGTTAATCCTTTTAGGATGAAGGCTTCTCTTTTAACCAATTTTGTTGTTGGTATAATGGAGTTTCTTACATGTCTAACGAGTGCAACTGAATATTATTATGTAAAATTGTAAAGAACAGGAAAATACATTGGACCTCTTTGACTTGGTGACATTTCAGCCAATATTCCAATAACAGTTTTAGTCGTGGCGACTGGGTAGTGTGGTAGATAATCTAGTAGGATTGAATCGAGGTGAGGGTAATGGGTTTGTGCGGTACCATACGGATGTAGGAGGTAATACATGGGACAAAAGGAAAAGAGAGAGAGGGGGAGAGAGAGGGGGTGATATAGAGAGGCAGAGGTAAAGAGAGAGGTGGAAAGAGACAGTGGCCTAGAAAGAGAGAGGGAGAGAGAGTGGAAGAGAGAGATCTATTTTGGAGTTAGATATATAATAAAGAGAGCGATGGTAAGAGTCAGGGTTCTAGAAAGAAAGGAGAGAGATAGAAAGAGAGAGTGAGAGAGAAAGAGAGAGGGAGAGAGAGGGAGAGAGAGGGAGAGAAACCCACACTTTTTTGTCTTGATTCTTTACTTTTTTGTCGAATATATACTGTACAGCGTGTCCCAGAAATAACGAAACCGAGAATTATCGATGTTTTATCATAGCTTGATCACAATTTTGATCAATAAATTACACATATTTGTAAAGCTTAGATTCACTTCTTTCATTTGATGGAATTCATATGATGCATATTTCATGTATGAGTGATTAAAATCAATTTGAAGAGAGGGACCTAAAAAGGTGTCATATGAAAGGGCAGAAACTGAACTTTCTAGAAATGTTGTTGTCCCTTTCAAATTCAGATACCGTCCGCCAAAATGACTATTTGTGGTTCCCTCTCTTAAATTGATATTTATCCCTAATGCGTGAAATATGCACCATATAAGTTCCATCAAATGAAAGAGGAGGATCTAAGCTTTACACCAATGTGTCATTAATTTATTATAATTGTGATTAAATTATGATAAAAACATCGATAATTCTCGGTTTCGTTTTTTCTTGGACTTACCGTATAGGAGCGTTTTTATTCTTGTGAACCTTAATTTTCCAATCACGTATTATGATACACATGTAACAGCATGTTCATCAACCGGAGGCCTAACCACAACAATCTTTACAATATAGACTTGTTAATCTCAGTAAGGGGGTGGATTTGTATTCTTGATTTGAGCTTTTGGGCTACTTTACAATAATTGGTAAAGATATTCTTGGACAAAAGGCTCAAATATACATTTAATATGATAATAATATATAATGACAAATTACATTTATAAAGCGCTTAATACAATGTTTGTAATAATAATAATAATAATAATAATAATAATATTCATTTGTAAAGCGCAAAAACTACGTGGATATATTCTATTGCGCTGTAAGAGCTCGTAAATGCTGTGCTATACATACTATATGAACAAGTGAGTTTTCAGTTTTAATTTAAAATTCTCTAGTGTAGGGGCTTTCCTTATTTCTAGTGGTAATTTATTCCATAATCTAGGGGCAGCACAGAGAAATGACCGGTCCCCGAGGGTTACTTTGGTTTTATATAGGGGTATTTGCAACATAAATGTGTCTTGTGTACCACGAAGGTTACGACCATGAGTTTGAGACTTGATATGCAACAATTCAGTAATGGAACTAGGAGTTTGACCATTTAGAGCTTTGTAGACTATCATTAATATTTTAAATGTAATTCTCTGGCGAATTGGCAACCAGTGCAGTTCCTTTAGAAGTGGGGTTATTCGAGAGAATTTGGGGAGGCTGCAAATTAGTCGTGCACATGTATTTTGGACCCGCTGCAACTTGGAAATTTGTGAGTCTGGCAATCCATACAATAAACTATTACAGTAATCTAGTTTACTAGTAACACATGCATGCATGATAGTTTTCATGCTGTCCTGATCAAAGTATTTTCGAATGCGTCTCAGATTATAAATCATGAAATAGGCTGATTTGCATATTTTAGTGATATGTGAATCCATATTCAGGTGGGAATCAAAAGACACACCTAAGTTTCTAACAGTATCAGATGGGGTTATGATGGAGTCACCAACTGATACACTACGTGACCTGAATTTAGAAACCTGGCGTGGAGTACCAATGACCAAAAGTTCTGTTTTGTTATCATTTAACATCAACTTGTTTTGCAACATCCAAATCTTGATATAAACAACACATGATTCTAATTCAGAAATACAATGATCTTCAGCCGGTGTGTTAGGACAGAAAGATAGGTATAGTTGGGCGTCGTCTGCATAGCAGTGACAACTAATACTAGGAAACTCTGTATGGATATTTGTGAGGAGTCTGCTTGTATACAAGGTAAACAACAGAGGACCTAATCGCGACCCTTGAGGAACGCTTAACAAGCATGCAAAGTAGTATTAACCTACAAGTTATAACAATATCAACATGATACATAATTCAGATAACAATAATATCCAAAAAAGAATGATACAATGATACTAATACTAATTGATATTTACATAGCGCTTTAACGAAATACAATTACATTACATATCGAACAGATAAGTTTTAAGTTTACTCTTGAAGATAATATTGGGCTTATAACATAAAACAAATATGTAATGAAAAATGTTTAGAATCTAATTTGGAAATATTATACTTTGTTAGTGAATTTCAGGCTATGCATATAATTATGTAATTGTGATCAAAGATTGTGATATGATTTAATTGCTCATCTAGATTGACAATCTTACAATCAAAGAGAAGAAGTTTATCAAATAGTTATCACCAATAATTGTGATGACAGCGATGATTGTAATAAACATAGCTCCCCTCCATCCACTCTCTCTACATCTTTGGCTATCAGATTTTCTCACTTTATATTCTACTCTATCTTCGTTGATTATTCTTATTTCTCCGTTCGTTACCGCCTTTCTATTACTTATGTAAGAAAGGGAGAGACGGTGACCTCTGATTCCCTCTGTTTCTATATAGAGGTATATTTTTTTAAACAAAACAACAACAAAATAACACAACCACAAAACAAACAAGAAATGCAATTGTGTCACATCGATGTACGTGCAATGCCGCCCGTGTGTCAAACGAACTTCTCTCGGACTATCCTGAGCAATTTGTAAGAAGTCTGTAGTTTATGTGATAGTTGAGATAGGTAGGGCGAAAGAAAGGCCTCAAAAACGGCCTGAAACGAACAAAATGGCGCCTAGAAGGTCACGCATTAGTGATTCCGGAGAACGAAGAATTCAGTGACCTTGGTGGGATGCTAGAGACTATATGCCTACGAAGTTTGAACGAAATTGGGATAGAGGACGAGAAACGAACAGTTGAAACACTCACCCCCACCCACCCCCAGTGCTGTAGTCATAATGTGACCAACCAATCTCTGTCTATTATTTGGGTTACTATACTGGCCTTTCCCAGGGATGAAATATGATCGCTATTAAATTAGTTTCGAGGATTTGGAAGGGGAGAGATGTTGTGTAGAAAGAGGAATCCAATATTCATTTATCATTTGAAAGCAATTTAATACTTTCGGGGTCCTGATTCCACCATCGCAGTAAATCCGGAAAAGGTTTTTTCTTATAATACGCTTGGCAACGATTTATTTGTTGTACTTAGCAGACCCATTTACTTGTCTGGATGTTTGTTATCCCGAGTGCACAAATTAAATGTATACTTTCGTGGCAGTGACAGCATTTTGTCATTATTTCCTTTAAACAATCATATCTTATTGGCAGTAGACAGGGTCAACAGTGTGACATACATTGTGTCAATGCTTTTCTGTTGAATAAATGACGATGTTCGTATTTAACGGCTTGGGGTTGAGGTAGTTTCCATGAAATTGGAAGAGTGGTTTTATATATGCATAGATAAAGAATTAATTAATTAACATGTAAAATAAAACAATAATTATACACAAAGAGACACTCTAATTCAAAGAGGCATAATATGGTTCTGACTTTTTTCTTGTATACATTCAGAGAAATCATGGAAAATTATCTCTTCATCTCGTGTGTAAACATGTCCGATCAGACAGTTCTTGAAACGCTTTCAAGCTTCAAGTTTAGAGTATTTAGATACACACCTGTAGAAACTGGTTGGCGAACAGATCATATGAATTGAACTGGATGATACATCATTTTGTCGGGTAGGCAGCAATAATGCGTATTTCTCACAAAGATTCTAAACATCATGAAATATACCAACAATACTGATAAACTATAGACGCAGCTAATACCTCGTTTCCTGTAACTTCTGAGCAAACATATTGGATACACATCTGTAGAAACTGGTTGGCATATAAATCAAACAAATTTTACTGAATGATATATATATATATATATATATATATAAACATTTTATGAGCCAGGAAATAATGATGCGTATTAGAATACAAGAAATGTACCGACAAAACTACCTGCACTTTTTATGAAACCAGGTAGATCATAATTATGGTATTCATTTACGTTCATGGCCGTATATATACGTTTGGCATAACGTTTGAAGATACGAATAATACTGTAAATGTATTTTTGTATTTAATGATTATCTTGGCCGTCAGTAATACACAATAGTAGAACATAAGTTAAATATAATTTAAAAATCAACTGAGGTAATTATACATAATGATATAGGATTATTGTGATGAAAAAATAACTTAACTCAAATTATCAAACACAAACACAATATATCAGTAATCAACTTGAATTCTTTCTTAGTTATCAAAGTAGTATACGTTCAGTAAACATTAGCATAAGTATATAGAGATCCAACTAGAGTACAAATTAAAAAAGTAATACTATAACCATCACCAATCAGTTACCTGACTTGAAAATTCAACTTTTACAAGCCTTGCACAGGGTAGAATAGACCAACAGCCCATCTTCAAAAGCGGCTTCAAGTTTTACCCCTTAACAACATGTTCAAATCAGCATCACGCAAGTCGTGCACTTTCCTTGTAATCAATATTCCTCGAACATTAAAGTCCTCAAATTCACTAGATGTCACTATGGCCTTGCGGTTATCATGAATATTGAATGAAGAAAACGAATTTCAAATGGGAGAGTCCTTCGAATTTAATGGATGATGCTTTCCCAAACGGTTACCGAAACGGAAAGGGCCTCCTGCCATTAGGGAAATAAAGTCAGAAACTCATGATGAGCTTGCACGAATTAGCTTCACATTTAAAGGTAAGCATTAGCATTTGGAATCGATTGAAATATTAATCTCAGAGAATACAGCCAAACTTCAAATAAAATGATATCTTTCAAATAAATTTTGTATTAAATTGAATTACATTCAAAAAAATTCATTTCCATAACTCAATCAAAACATGAACAATGCTTACATAAAATTGATATCAAATGACCTTTGCAATATAACACAGAGAATGATACACATCTATAGAAACTGGTTGGCATATAAATCAATATCAATATTCATTTTAGTCAAGTAAAGATACGGATATCGATGATGTTGTCCAATGAAACACTCAACAACATAACAAAACTGTGCAGTTGTGCTTTCTATGCTTTCCACGAAAATTGTCAGTAGGTTTTATTTTTGTTGTTGTTGCTTTGTTCTAATTGTATTTTTATATTTTGCGAACTTGATTGATCTAAAAGCAATCAATAACATTACAAAACATTTCGGAACTGATGAAGCCAGATTCTCTCGACAGACACTTTACAGACGTACAGATTGGGTTAACGGTGATTTCCGCATGCATTATTGTGTTTAAAGCTTTCGATTCATTAGAACAATTCAGATATGCTGGAATTGACAACCTCACCCGATAACTTAGTATGATAAAAGGTTGGTCACAATACTATTGAACCCCTTTCGAGTAAAATATGAAAGTGGTTTGATTGTGGGTCAGTTCATCATAAACATATTTTAAAAGAGCAATATGGGAAGAAACAGCTCGATAAAAGCATCGTGGATGGAAACTTTTAATTCTGAATGCGTTTGTAATTTGTCTCGACCACCATCAATGGCTCATTCTCCTTGCTTGTAAAGGTATCTACAGAACATTGAATATTCAAGGAATAGAATTTCGGAATTTCGGAATCTCCAGCCCGGAAATATATCAAAGATGTGACCTTTTGCCATTGTTGTATATTTTTATTTGCTGCCTTTACATGTATAACCAATATATATCGTGCAATTGCCTTGGTATGAGTATCTTCATTGAAAATCATGAATAGAAATTTAGACTGAAAAAGGGTAATTTACCTTAACTTTCCTTAGAATTTCCGTAGAAATGTGCATTGAAAGGCCCCTCGTAAATGTGGGAGCCCCAATTGCGCAAAAAAAAGTATTAACAAAATTTCACTCAAATTGTGTTATGATGTGAAAGAGGATGTCATTTAACACTCAACTTACTGTGCAAGGGTTTTCAAAACAAATGTGTTTGATGACGAATATTGATGAAAGAATACGAAACTTGGGTTTTGTGGTGTACGCTCCCAACAAATTACAGAAGCTTTAGGTACTAAATTTAAGGGAGTTTAGTTCTTAAAATGATGTATATAATATGGTCAGCGAACACAATGAAAATACAATTCATGAACATAATGTACATAAATTTCAAATTAGCGACGGCCATGGAAAGAAATTCATATTTTTCATAATTGTGCATCCAAGTACCCGACTGAAAAAGTTGAAAAGCCCCACATCGTGTTGTTTATGTTACTACACGTGGAAGACACATATTTTGAAAATTAAATTCATTTTTTTCCGATAAATTGCCATCTAAGTTTCCGATTGAAACAGTTTCGGATCTCTTATTATGTTCAAACTTGGTCTCACAAGGAACTAAATCAGTGCACACATGTCACTTCTGTTCGTTCAATGAAGTTCTTTATAAGGACATGTACTTTGAGAACCATCGAAAGTAATGAATAGTTAACCAATTAACGCAAGCACATGGCTCAGGTGTTATGATACTTGGTCAAGCGTTTTACCCAATTTCCTGCATGGTCTCTCAGCCTAAAGTAAGATATATATAATATGCCTTCATAGATACGCCCATGTTCGCTGTGCTGGTTTTGTTATAAATCGGGAGTGTATGTAAACGTACAGTTGCAAAGCAATTTCACCCCATATTCATGACATGTTTTAGGCGATGTTCGAAAAATCACGTACTGGAAGAGGGTTTTCGGCATTATAATAAACCGGTTTACATATTCCAATGTAAGGATATTGCTTTACTGGGGACCTAGAGACGAGGTATTCAATTAACATGTTATTAATGAATGAACTACAATACTTCGGAACCAGTCTGCATATATTAATTGTTATGTTTGGCAAACCTAGTGCACCCTTTTAGTTAGTCAAGAACAATCTTTGTTTAAGAGTATGCTAAAATTAGCATAATATGGTAGTAAACCGGTATATAGATGCTTGAGTAATGCCCCTTGAAATGCGAGGCGTCATTTTGCTCGCGTCGTTATCTGCGCTAATGAAATCCTGTGAGTGTTCATTACATCATACGCTATTAAGTTTACGTAATGTCTTCACTTTTCATCTTACAATAGTATGTCTGTACACGCACGATACGTTGACACAAGGCTGCCATGATTATGTCAAGCCAATGAGGTCTTGTGTGCAACATGCATAAAAGCAAAGCGTCAATGTGTTGACCATGGAGTAAATGGGCGTTTAATAAAATATGTTTGGAGCTAACGCCCTCAACGCCCTTCTGGCTCCAAATAGATTAATAAAATGCAAAGCTAAGATTCCATTTCGTTTCTATTGTTTATGCTAATGACTCTTTGTATCTGTATATTGCATGGAACTATCATAATAATTCAGGACAATAATGGACTCACAAAAAGGACTCACTGATCAAGACACTCCGCAGACAGTTTTTTACGTGGTAGAGCGTCACAATTGACACCGCCTTGCAGTTGCTTTGATGGTTGATCACATTTGATTTGATATTGCACTATCAGCATCAGGGCATGCGCGGTCACGAAGGTAAACTGCTCAGTCTGACAAACGAACACGTGGCATATACAGAATAATTCACGGCTACGTGATACATCAAGGTCCATTCTAACGTAGATAAGAGTCAGCTTGATTATAATGTACATAGTGTATATAGGTCTCTCGAGTGTACGTTGCATGCGAGGTGTCTTTTCTATTGCGTCAGCTGCGCTAACAAGAAGGCAATTCATGATTGCGTCAGTTGCGCTAACCAAGAAGACAATTCATGATTGCGCCAGTGCAGTGATTCAATGGAGCCTTTGCACTTTTCATTTTGCAATCACATTACGATGTCACGCTAACACAGAGCGTCAAAGACCGCCAGGTCACCAACGTAGTACGTTTTGCCTTCAACGCTTTTGGGAGAACGAAATATATAGAAGCGAAGAAAGTGAACGGTAGACCTTAACATATTTATCATTTTTAAAGTAGACCTATTTCTGAAACAATATTCATATCGAGATCAGGTTTTATTCCTTTTCTGTTGTTCGATGCGAGAGAGGGGGGAGGGGGGGACGTAGAAATCATGCCTGATTCAATGAACCATGGAAAATATGGCGCCGTTATCACAAGACACCCAGAATCACTACAGAATCAAATTTAGAAATTTATGTAAGTTGAATTTCTACAGATAGGACAGAGATTGTAGAGATATAAATGATATAATAATGCTTCAATGAAACAGCAATGTATTGTCTTATATAATATGTTTATTCATCGATTTCGACCTTGAATGGTATGTGGTTCACCTCTTGATAAGGTTTAAAACACGCATGGAAAATTATCCTCGGGAATATAATGATACACTCACTCTACACAAACCCTCTCTTTCTCTCTCTACCTCCCTCTACAAATTTC